>LGAG01000847.1:271044-302610 GCA_001278395.1 Lerema accius | reverse complement strand
TAAGATGAAAAGAGTGATACTTACTTTCGCAGGCCAGGGTATTTTATATTTCATCATGTTGATTTTTTATGATTTCAATTTAATCAGTCTTAACAAGAATTTGTGTTTTTAAATATTAAATAGAATTTGATTTTTGTCTCTGTCGTTATGATTTTAAACAATCTTGTTATTATTTTTATTGTATTATCATTTTTGTTATTGTCTTGTAATAGAATACAGTATCTGTTTTTATAAATATGCTTTAAATGTTCATTAAATTGTTTTCAAAGATACTGACCATTTAGTATGTGTTGTGTCTACTAAAAAAATTAAGAATATCATCCTTTATAATATTTCCTTCTTATAACCTGCAAATTGTCCATATATTATAGTTATACGTACGTAAATGTTTAACCGATGTATTTGTTATAGCCACATACAATGGAATAAGACTCATATTTTTCAGTGTATATTGTTGTAACTACCATATACTACAGTTGACGACATTTAAACTCCGCGGTATAATGTTGTAAAGCTGAGATACAACAAGTGGCGCAGCCTATACTCCGCAGTAAAATATTGTATGAACAATATCTCAGAAAATAAACATATTTTCTTAAATTATCTTCCATCATAGTTAAGAATGCTATAAATTACAAATATATTCCAAATTTCATGAAGATAGAAAGATAAATGCAGTTTTTACGCCACTTTGAATCTTTAAAACGCTCTCCTGTAAAATTGCGATTTTGGAGATACAACAACTTACGTAGGAGGGGTCGATTTATCTGTCACTTAAGTATCTGCCCCGGCCGGGAATCGAACCCGGGACCCCTCGCTTCGCAGGCGGGTTCACTACCAACTAGACTACGGGGTTGTCAAAAGTGTGAATAACATGAGGTATAAATGTGTCAGCGTTTATTTATTACTAGCTGTTGCCCGCGGCTTCACTCGCGTAAAATTTCGTCTGCCACATAAGTTTCATGACAGATCATTTTATTTATATGTGAAACGGAACGTTTGTCATCTAACTAAAATGACGACTGCGGTTTGTTTGTCAGTGCCATAACAATTTAACGAAATACTCCACAATCCGAATTTTGCGAATATATGTTGTCGACTGGAAATCATTATTTTTTATGTTTTATTATTCATATAAGGTTTCGATCGAGTCTACCGTACCCCGGCACGAAATTATTAATATAGATTAAAAATGTAGTATATTATGTATTACTTGGTAAGGCTAATGAATTCAGTAAGCCACTTAACCAACCGCTTTGTCGCAGCTGCCGTGTCTGAGCTTTTTAACCTAAAGTATTTGTTACAAGCTTAAAGCTCTCGTCAATTTAAATTTTAAGAGAACACTAATTTGTATTTTGTTGTTGTTAGCTTTTCTGAAAATTGCTTTATTTTGCATAAAAAAATTAACTGTTTTTTCACGAATTGTTGAGCTTTTACTTAGTAATGAATAATTATTACTTAAGTAAGTATATAAACTATGTTAGTGAGATATTTAATTTACATTATCTGTTAAATTAAGTAACTGTTGATAAGATAATAATAATTTGTGAGATAAGAAGATAAGTCATTAAAAAAAATCGAGACGAAGGCAATAATACCATTATGTTAAAATCCGTTAAACAGTTTAGACTGTAAAAGAAATTAAACCTAAAACAAAAATATTTTTTTATTAACTTGAACTCAACTAACATTTTCATAAAATGTTCCCATTTCCTATTAATAACGTTAAAATCGCACTCTAGAAGGAAACTATTTCGGGTAACGTACTTGTAATAACGTTGTTACTGTATAATTAACTCATCTAGTTTGCGCTTCACTGAACTACTTCTTACGTCCTTTTACTCCTGGGAATTCACACGAGTTCCATTATTAAACTAAAAGATCAGACCCTCTAGACAAGTGTTTCCCAACCTTTTTAATTTGTTACCCCTGTGATCTATGAAGAAAACTGATTTTAAACTTTCTTTAAAATGTTATTAGAACAAACAATACAAGATACTTTTCTCTTTTTTATTTTACGATTCTATTAAGTAGGTTATTTATTACCCCCGTAAGATAGTTGAATTAACCCCAATTACCCCTAGGTTAGTAATCTAGTCTCTAAACCAATGACTTTTCTGATGACACTTATACTAAATGTAACCTTTAAAGTGTATGGGAATGTTTAGGTAGAAAAAATTTGGAAGACAACCTTTATCTATCTACCATTAATAGGATGAATAAAAATTAGTCTAGGCCTAACCAGTATTTTGTTCACTTAAAATTATAAAGGGGAAAGTAGTGAGTTTAAATTATCTTCGAAACTACACTCATTTTTTAAGAAATATTTTTTCAATCTTAATTGCAATCGTGCGAAGCTAGGGCATGTTCCTGATATTGTTTTAGAATAGAACAACACATAAACGTCTGTAAATTTCAAAGGAAATTCACGATGCATCGTATACGTAAGGGATTCCGGCTTTAATTGGACCCTAATTGGCGTTACGAGCTACAGTTTCCATAATAATGTACGTACGTACATTACATTGTGTAGCTCGTATAAATTGATGTAGTCTCCAGAGATTTCACTTTTCAGTAGAACATCAATATTTTAAACTCCAACACATACAAGTGAGCTTTATTACTTACTAGCAATCGCCCGCGGCTCCGCCCGCGTAACTTTCCCATTTTTGCAATAACCTACTCCTTCTCCTCCTCCTCCTGAACTCCTCCTTAATGAGTGGACTGGTTTCAATAAAAAATTTGTGAGCTGTTCTATAGGGACTGTGTATGGTTTCGAACCACAGTTGGACCCGGCAGGTGTTGTTGATGTCGAGATACTTCATAGGACCAGCTAAACTATTAGAGTTATTGAAACGTCGCCACAGAAATAGCTTTCCGCTATGGTAGACACTTAGTAAATACATGAAAATTTAAGGTCTAGAATACCTGTAGAGTAGAGTACAGTAGAGTAGACTTGGAAAATATTTGGCAGATCGTCGGCTTCTAGTATAGTATAGATTGTTATTGATTGAATAAAGGACCTTCAAGTTTAAGAGAAAAAGTGAGGTTTGTTCTCAGAAATTTACGTTCTGTTACCCTTAATTTCTTCAACGTAATATTTCGTGTTTTGTTCTCAAGTTAATTAAAGAAAGTCTTTGTAATCGCGTGTCTGGAATCGTTAATAAACTTTAGTGTAAGATGAAATTGTTTTAATTAGGTACCTACTTTTATTTAACTAACCAACAACGGCTTGAAATTGGTTTAATTACCTTGTTGCTTACGACCTTTTGAGTTTCAGCACTACCGTTAGGGGGGAGGGTTTTTTCTTAATATACAGGAAAAGTAAATCAGAGCTTTCTTTACTTTTATTGATATTTACTCCCCTTGAGTGGGCGCAATATAAGTAAGTATTACATAACCAGTAGGTACTTGGGTAAGTGATTTTCAGCTTTTCTGTTTGTCTGTCTGTCTATTTGGCATGGACTGATTTCGATGAAACTTATCACAAAGTATGACGGGATAAGTGTTAGAGTAGATTTTTTGCATGGGAAAGACATTTGTAACCGCGAGAAAATAAGTACTTTTTTCTATTACAAAATTCTCAATAACCGAAGTACCATTCAGATATTCTCGTAATACATATTTGAGTGATATTGATATTAGACCTAAGCTCTGATTCTGGAGTATTTATTGAAAACGTGACGTTCCTGAAATATGTGAAGATGTCCACTTCAATTTCTAGTAACTGTAGACGTAACATACTATCGTAAGATTTCTCGTATAATATTCAAAGATGTCGTATTACTATATCATTTTGGAAAGGAAACAGTAACTTTTAATTAAAGTAAGAACGTTTATGTCTGAACTTTTACGAAATAAATTAACAATAATGACCCTACAGCAGGGGTCCTTAAACTTTATAAGCAATAGAACACCAACTTTTTTTTTAAAGAACTCTATATGTTGATTGTTTTACGTAGTGGGTACCTATATCTTTTTTCTCCTGCGTCCATCTTTATTTCACGGAAGCGCACACGATTTTTTTTCACTGTGTCAGGAGGGTTATATATGTATGTATGTTTGGATGTATGTATGGATGTGTGTATGAATGTATGTCCTTTACTTGACACGTTGTAGAGACCAAATGGTTTAACGGATTACAAATTATAAGGTGTCAATGGATTCGTCTCAATAGGAGTGACAAAGGCTAATATTATTTTTATTACGCTGTCCGGCGACATAGGCTTATATTATTATAGGTATTTTTATTAAGCCGCCCGCTCTTGAAATCATAAGCGTTTCACCATACACATAAACCTAAAAATTAAAGCAGAATGATGTCAGCAAAATTCGATTTTACTTCTTTTTTAACTAGCTAGCGAAAAATTAAGTTTTTATGCTTCTTCGTCAACGATAAGGAAGCCTTTATTGGTATCTATTAAGTAGATCAGAGGACTCGAAAAGATGTTCTTAGGTTACAGATATTGGTTTAGGATAGGTCTCAGGGGAAATAGGTCTTACTGGATAAGGTATCCTTGTTGAGGTATTTGCAGACTATGAACCGAGAGTTTGGATAACTATTGTTAGTTTTTTTTAACTTGTTCTGTTTTTAAAACAAAAACATTCAGTTTCAAAGCAAAAAAAGTGAGGTTTTTTTTCTTTTTTTTTACAATCTAAAGGCACATTGCGCGACCTGCCGAGCAATGTACCGGGAAACGTTATCATTTGTTATTTACCTTACGTTTTTCGACTACGCTTTTTTGGTCTTTAACAGTTTTCGGTCTCGATATTGAGTAGGTATCTATCTAGCGTTTAACTGGACTGTCATTTTATGGGTCCTGACCTCAATTCCTGGCGAAGCAAAAATTTTAATCACGAATATTTTATATTCTAATACGGGTTGTGTGTTCTTTTTTTTCGTTCGTTTTCGTATTTAATCTCCGCCAACTGGTTAAATCAACGCCAAATGAAAGTTAATTCCAGGAGTAATTGACTTACCTTCATGTATTGAGGCGTCTTACATAACAAACCAACGTAATAGAGACATTAGTGGCCCGATTTTCTGGTGATTGAATAGCATTAGCGATAATGGCTATTTGAACATACTATTATTAATCATAACTGCTGGTATAGAGTGAGGACGTCATCTGACTTATTGTTTTAATAAAATAACATTTCTTTTAAGAGATACGTAGGTAGGAATAATATTTATTAAGTACTAGTTTTCTGCCCGCGGCTTCGCCCGCGTTGAATTCGGTTATATCGCGCGACTTTTTCGCTTAAATGTATGTCTTTTCTTATGTCCTTTCCCAAGTTCAGTTCTATCTTCACACCGAATTTCATCAAAATCGGTTCAGTGGTTTAGGCGTGAAAGCGTTGCAGACAGACAAACAGACAGAGTTACTTTCGCATTTACAATATTTATCTATACTAATATTATAAAGCTGAAGAGTTTGTTTGTTTGTTTGTTTGAACGCGCTAATCTCAGAAACTACTGGACCGATTTGAAAAATTCTTTTAATATTAGATAGTCCATTTATCGAGGAAACTTAAAGGCTATATAACATCACGCTATGATGAATAGGAGAGGAGCAGCAAAATAAAATATTCCAGAAACGGGAAAATTACGCGGGCGGAGCCGCCGGCGACTTCTAGTTATTTATAAAACAACAATAAATTAGAACAGTTGTAAAATTAAGCAATCTTTTTAAAGTGTAAGTATTTTCAACAGAGGCTTTCATTTAACAACATGAAAAGAATGTTCCCGCTATATTATTTCATTCACAAGAACAAAGCACTCTAACCTCTATTACAAAATGTTACAATGAAATGAGTTTCAACTTTTTATAGTTTCCATTGTAGAAGTTAGAAAAAGAAAATAGTTTGTAGAATAGAAAAGTAGGTACTTATTTAAGGAGAACTAAAATTTTCACGAAAATAAAAATGCAAAGTTAAAACTAGTGATCATTCAGAGAAAGAAAAAAAAATCCGCCTGCTGAAAATTGGGGGGTATTACAAAAAATAATAATATAGCCTAAATCGCTCACATGAGACGAAAACAATAACACCCCATATTTTATAACGTTTATTTTTTATATTGAAATCCACCCAGCCGTTTACGCTGTAGAGCAGAGATTCTCAACCTTTCTTTGCTTGAGGCTTCCTGGACTATAAATAATATTTTCATGGCCCTTACTCGGGGAGTTCATGCTGTGACTTGTCGAAACCTGTATAAACTGCGATTGACGACGTCGAGTTTTGAAACAGTTTATTTGTGTTTATAAATTAATTTGTTAATGGTGTTTGTTTATTTTTTAGTTTTGGCTTTCTAAAATTAAAGCGCTTTATGCCTTGTTACCTTTCCACGCCTCCCTGGTTGGGAACCCCTGCTATGTTGTGTACCAAAGAAATAGACATACCTAAATATGCAAAAAAAACATTACCCTTCTAACGCAGTGGGGTAAAAAAAAATTGTAGCTGAATGTGTGACATTTCTGGTCATAATAAACATGAAAAAAGATACATTTTTCCGTTGGTCCATAGCAGCTGTTACCTAATCTAAGCCGGCTTTGTAGGAAGCCATTTTTATGCAACAGATTATACTAGAATATTTTTCCCGCGCTTTCGCTTTGGAGGTTTAGCGCTTTTTGCAGAGAAATGATTATCATGATCACAATTCTATGCTGAACATGGTTTTTTATTGGCACCTACTTGGCATAAATAAAAGAATAATTTTATTTTATGTGCCTCTTTTTTTTTACATTTCTTAAAGTTTTCTGAGATCGTTTAGGTATCTAAAAGGTATGGAAAAGATGTTTAAAATATGGAAGATATATAAGATCGTTTCTATTACATTATGCTACTTATATTTCTTTGATTTTTTTTTGTAGTACCTAGTCAATTCAGATGACAGAATACCTAAGATTTTGTAGTTAAGTAAGTACATATTGGAACGATTTTTAGTACTTTAACTTTTGCCTGGAAAGTGCCATGCTGAAAAATGTTGAGAAATGAAGATGTTGAGAAATATTTCTCCTTTCCCCTTAAATCAAAATAAAGTATATTACATTTACAACATAAAAAAAATCCAAATCCTAGATTTCCACTTTAAAAAGCGGTTTATATCTACTGTTTATTATTTATGTAACTTTATCATTTACCACCACGTTTGTGTCATTTCTCTGTTCCGTGTTTTTATTTGTATTTGTCAGTAGACAAGTTGACAGTTAGGTACCTCTCTGTCATAAATGATTCAAAACATTTTATGCCGCATCTGAATGGCCTATCGTAAAGTACGATTCCGTGTCGATTGAGTGGGTTTGGGTTCATTCAATTTAAAATAGAATGAGTTTTATTTGACTAGTTTATTTTACGTATCAAATAAAGTGAATCTCTGGCAATATTGTTTCAAATTATAGTACATAATTTTAAGTAAATTTATTATCGTATTTCAAACATATAGGTATAAGGTAAGGTGGGGTAAGACTAACACACGGGACAAGACTAACACTGTCTATTATCTCGATATGCACTTGAAAAAACGACATGTGTGTGTTTTAGCCGAGAACATTCACGTTTGTTCTATCTAAAAGACTGGAAGAATTTCGTATTTCAGTAGACAGTGTTAGTCTTGCCCCGTGTGTTAGTCTTACCCCGCCTTACCTTATAGATATACATATTATGAAAGTTCCTTATAAACTGATGACTGAACTATTTGTATGAATAAAATGTATTGTTGCGTTCATTGATCAAAGCCAGTATCTCATATTACAATCAATACAATAATGATGGGTCTGAAATCATGAACATTTCACTAGTTAGAAATTAATAAGTTACAAACTAACCTATTCCTTGTTCTAAGCTTTAGAGAATTTCATAATAAAGTTACTTTCTAGAACCGTTAACTATGAGAGGAGTGAACAGAACTTTGAGAGTTCTGATTGTTTGCATTATGTAACATCCTAACTAATGTTGTCGTCTAGTTAGTTAGGTACCACAGACCATAAAATATATAGACGCCGTCTTCGGAACAATGAGGCATAGTAGGGAAAAACATAACGTTAATTTACAAATGATAACGTTTCTCGTTCCATTTCATGGTAGACCGTGCTCGGTGACATACGTCAGATAGTAAAAAAAAAGAAAATAAATTACCTCACTTTTTTTGTTCAGAACACTGAGTCTATTATATTTTTTGTCTGAGTTAGTTACCTTGTAAACATTTTCGCGAATTTGCCAGTTGACTGATAATAAAGTTGTTTTCGGTACAATAAAAGATTTATAATAATTAAAATTTTAAATTCAATATCTTATAATGACGTATAATCACCTGCCGGCAATAATCATTACTATTAATGCATATGTATGAAATTATAGAGAAAAATCCAAATAAGGTAAGTACCTAATTGTTTTTAAGTGCGAACGAGATAGCAAATAACTATTGAAAAGACTACGTTTTTTTCGGTTGTTTACTAAGGACATTACTCGATCATACCCAATCTGAGTACGAAATAGATTATTATTGGGTCTAGTACTGAAAGATACTTAGGAATACTAGGCTTACCTATATTAAAAGTTACCTAATACATGTATATGAGTAACCTGACCAATATTGACAGATCGGAACTGCAAACACCAAACAGTTTTCATATCTATTATCTTTAATCAAGCGATGGATTGAAAATACCCGTACTTTGCAACGCAAACAAAATTCACCCGCTGGCTCCAACCTGCTGAAACATTCATGTATTTCCGTTATGTTGACATAGCCTTCCGACGTATAGCTGTACTGGTTTCGACTTTGTTTCGCTTCGGTGAACCTTTGTCTGTTATACTGCGGGAACAAAATCGCTTGTCGGGATATTTTTTTGTAAATCAGGCTTTGTTATTATAAGATAGAAATATCCGCAATTTTATCTGAATTGGTTTAATTGTTTCTGAGTTTTCATAATGATTTTGACTTGTTATTGTATTGTATTGTTGTTGAGAACAAAGAAGATTTCTGGTATAATTATGTATCCTAGAACCCTTTCCCTATATAGGCTACAAACATGCCAGGTTACATTTAATTTGCATCTGTGGTTTCCGCGATTAAAAAGATAGTTATAAAAAATATTTTGGGTCTCTACATATATCGATAACTCAGGCTCCCTAAATTTAAATTTCCATATTATATTCAATGTACAGACTACAGAATTGAATAATGTAACGCGATATTTTTATAATTAGTTTAAATAACGTTGAAAACATAGCTTCTATTTGCATTTGATTTATGGGAGATGCAAACATCATTATTAATTCAGTTGAAGTTTAAAAAATGCGTGATAGGTGCAGCTAACATTTGGCTCATAGCCAACGAAGAAAGATAGTAAGGAGTTCGAATCATTTTGTTACATAAGTGCAAAAGTTGTCGGAAAACTTTCTAGACTGGAGTAGATTATAAAAGAAGTTTTTATTGTTTTATATGCATCTACTATGATGAATCATCATGTTTTATTCATTCTTCTGTGTTCTTATCAAACCTGAATGATTTCGTGAACAATGCAAAATAAAATTAATGTAACAGTGATAATATATGTAGGTATGTATGTGTAATAAATTAGTTAGGGGATAATGCGATGACAATATAATGACAGTATGTTTAATCCCAAGCGTAAAACTAACAATTAATTTAATAGATACTACCTATATTACCTACTTAAGTAAAAGCCAAGTAATATAGATGCTCTTCTTATTATTTTAAGTCAACCTTTCAACAATTTATCGCGTTCTAACTGGGACTTTTGAGAGCTAGTATATTTTTTTAATAAGCTCTTATTTAACTTGACTTTTATGTATGTGAAGGAGGAATCTTGCAAGTTAGATTTGATCAACTTCCCGGTGTACAATTGAGCTAAAATTTTACATACTTGTCTAGTCACGATGATAATGCATGTTTATGATAAGCATGATGCAGCTGCTGCCTGGGTTGGCTCCAAATAAGGGAACTCCTCAACGGTTAACAGTAGGGACTTGAAATTTTACACTCATTAGGGTATGAATGACAGTTATGTTTTTCTCTTTGTCAGCAATGTACAACAGCTTTGAACATTACGCATTATTTAATACGCTAGGTCAGCTTATTTATAAAAGTAGTAAAAGTTCATGTCATTATTTGAAATTCCTCTTTTCTTTTATGCAACGACTTTCACTATCTCATTGCTCTACTGAGACTCATATACTGAAAATTACCTTGCGTCGAATAGAGCTCCATTTTATACAAGAATTTTAAAAATATATTTTAACTCTAACATTACTTTTCAGTTTTCTCTACACTGGTTACATGAAATGTGATATAATTTGTAATTTAAAAAAAATGCAGAATAGAATCATTTCTGTGAATTAACTAAGTTATAAATTATGTGTCAACCCGAATTAGTTCAGTCATTTTTTAATGATCGTGATTCTACGATTCGGCGATTTCTTGTTTTTCATATTATGAAGAAGAGGTGCACGCATTATGGATATCTTACAAATACATTTTTTTGTACAAAATAAATCTACATACACAGTCTAAGTATTCCTCGTAATTTTTAACAAATATAAAGTATTTCCCAAGACCGACTTTGAAGTTAAAAACAAACTGTTTTCTAACTAATATAGTGAAATATATTTCTGTATGCAGTCTACCTGATAAATATTCAAAACAGCAAAAGAACAACAGGTGACGAATAAATCTAGTTCGCTTCATTGCAATTCGTAAGGTTACTTCTGTTAGAAATAATAAAATCTAACACTGAAATAGCATTAGCGTTCTTAAAATGGAAGTTTACTGATTTAAAACAGTTTGAGTGGACCACTTTACGTACCTCGTGGTGACCCCTATTAGGTGATTATAATTTTTATTGATATTTTATCAGTAAAATTATTATTTTTCCCGTATTACTTCTACTACATAATCTGCTCGTATTTTACGTTACTTACAAAAAACACACACACACACACACATACACCCATACACACAACACATACACTCACACATACACATAGGCGTACCTACATAATAGAAAGAGACAAAGTAAGAGAGAAAAAGTAAAAATAATAAGGGCGTAAAGTTTCTCCTTACAAAACGTATAGTAATGATTTTCTAATACAAACCTCATTATAGATAACATACAATATAAGGTTTGTTATAATCTGTTGTTATGTATATACTATAGTTTCAATAACGAATCGATAATTAAGCTAGAGAGAGTTTATTTCGGGTAGATTCTACACGATAGCCTTAAAATTTTCTTAGAGTATTTAGTTGTCGAATGCCGGGTAGTTTACAACGTCTTGAAGGAATTTAGGAGTTGCCTTTGAAATTAATAGCGCGTTAGTAATTTAGAACATCCCTTAATAGGTAAGCTTATAGCTTGAGAGCGCTTAAAGGTAAGCTAGGTATATTAATTATTACGTATTTTCACAATATAATACTAATTATCACTTGCTTCGGTGAAGAAAAATATCGTTAGGAAACCTGCACGCCTGAGAGTTCTCCATAAAGTTCTCAAAGGTGTGTGAAGTCTGCCAATCTATAGGTCAGCGACTATATCCCTCACAATGTGAAGAGACCCGAGCCCAGCAGTGGGACAGTTATGGGTTGCGATGATGATGATGGTTTTCGCAGTATAATACAGGATTTCATATTTTATGTCGATATAAATTATTATGAAGTTGTATTAAAAGTATGCCATCAGCTGTTGTATGAATTATCTTGTAATTTGCTACGTACTACATAAATCACATCCAAGAATAGGACGTAAGATAGAATTTGTCCTGATTGTAGGTTCCCCTGTGGTGATGTGAACATTCACATATTTGTTACTAAATTATCACCAGTTGAATGGATTTAAATTAAACTTAGCACATAGACAGAGTATTTCATAGATCATATTGTCTTAATTTAAGATGCATTTTTTGAGATAAATTCAATTCAACATATTTATGAAATACTTTTCCACAGGAAAAGCCGCGGTAGTAGAATCTATATCTATACTCTATACTAATACGAGTATATAAAGCTGAAGAGTTTGTTTGTTTGAACGCGCTAATCTCAGGAACTACAGGACCGATTTGAAAAATTCCTTTAGTGTAAGATAGTCCATTTATCGAGGAAGCTTATAGGCTACATAACATCACGCTATGACGAATAGGAGAGGAGCAGCAAAATAAAATATTCTAGAAACGGGAAAATTACGCGGGCGGAGCCGCCGGCGCCTTCTAGTCTTTAATAAAACCACATGTTTGAACTTAGGATCGCTGACAAAGATTGGCAGTTTTGGAAATTGGAATGCCACCCCAGTTGTAAAGGCAACCAAATTAACTCTACACGACGACGAGGGACAAAAGGCAACTGACAAACTTAACTAGAACCTTAATAAAGAGACTAACAGTAGTAAAACTCTGGTGTGTAATTCGTTTCTGATACCTACGCTCGGAACGCACTTATCTTCACGATTTTGTTCTAAAACACTTCCGAAATATGTATCTGTAGGTACGCTAATAGCTAGTGTGTGCGTTGTTTTTGCGCACTCTGTATGGAGCCTTACTACTGTTAGTCTCTCTATATAGTGCTAAAACTGTGTTTCAAGTAGGTAATCTTTATTCAAGCTCCTACAATCTTACTAAGTTTCACAACAAACTCCATTTCTCGACGATATTTGTTGACGTATTTTTTTAACGTGAAAACGCTGTTAGAGCACTTCCGTGTTTGCGCCAAAGAACCGCGGAACGATTTGGTTAGCTAACTATATGATCACCGCATTGGATTCGTCTCGATTATGAAAATGACACAGGCTAAAATTTTTTTGAAGCATCGAATTTTTTACAATCGGATTTTTGTTTTTCTATTAATGATTACTATTTTCTTTCTTAAATTAAAAGTTTAGTATAAACATGTTACAAAGCTAACTGTTCTCCACTTAAGTAGGTACTCTACCCTTCTACTTCTACTCTACTTGTTCTTTTAATACCACTAATACTATATACATTTTGCTAACCTTTAGTTTGTATTTGTTCCAGAACGTTCGGAGACTCTAAGCGGCCGCCTGTCGAAGTCAGCATCGGAGTTATCATGCTCAGTACCGAAGCAATCTTCACCACCAAGAGCTCGTTCTGCTCATCACCACACGCCATTGTCAGTTGTTCATCGGACACAGCATTTCTTCACCAATCTCAAGGTGAAGAAAACTTGTTTGCTTACTTTATAATAAGTATTTTTTTTAGGAAATTTCTGTCAACGCGTTTGACGAATTGCAAAAAAAAGATTTTTTATTTTTTATCATAATTATTAAGAACTAAGCAATGAGCAAATTGAGGGGCAAAATTACAAATTTTTTACTTTTTTTTTAAATTCTTAATGCACCTCGGCTCTTATATAAGGATCAAATCCATTATGATTACAGTTTACATAAGTATATATATTTATGCTTTGCTATACACAACTGTACTTTAAGTCTTACATAATCGTACATAACTATATACCTTATACGAGTACATCTGTTCTGTATCTTATGCTTCTTAAAGCATCCTTATTAGATTAGAAATAGGTGTTAAAATCCTTTTCTGATTAATGAATCCAATCAATCCGGCAATGTCTAGAAAGTTTGATAGCTTAATTTCTAAACTCACTCGCTACGGTCCCACGAGTTCAAAACAAACTGTTTACTTGTATCTTGTTAGTGTTGGAATGAGTTGAACTTGTAAGTTAAATACGAGTGAACAATTTTCAAGTAGGTATCCTTCTTAAGTCTTCTTTTGCTAAAAGATTCCAAGAAGCAGTTAAAAAGGTATTTAAAGTGTTTAAGGTGTACAACATACCTATATTTTGGTAAAATCCTTACGAAAGATTGACTATACAATCGCAAAAATAATATTTTTGATGACTTTTTAAATATAGAAACAACAAAACATTTGAAAATCCTTTGTAAAGACGATAAGTAAAAGAAACGTATCATACTCAGAAAACACTTTAAAAGGGTAAAGAACTTTTCACGCGAGCTTTCTCAGGCTATAAAAGGTTTGCTCCTTTATAAAATGAGAGCAGAGTAATACAGCATTGACCGTGTTTACACCGCATTAGATTTCAGTTTGGCGAACTCGTGGTTTTACAGAACTGTATTGTAAAAATTAAAACACGTAGTGATTTCTATGAAATACCTGCATTTTAAACATAGTTTGGACTTTAAAAGGTTGCCTCGTTTATATACAAGTATGTATTAAAAGGAGAAATTGAAAATTTTGAAGAACGTATTTAACAAAACGTTGCATACGTCACGTCATTTGAAGTGACATGTACATTTGGAGGTGGCAATGTCAAATTACTTTGCTTCGAGACAATATTTGAGACAATGCAATGCAATGGGAAGCTTGGTCGTATACTGATAGGTTAACAATTTGGTATCGATTTGTATTTAAATCACAAATCAAAAGTTCAAAAGTCGACGATATCTTTATTTCATGAACCACTTGTACAATACTAATAGGTAGAGTTTTCCTGCTTAGTAATTTAATAAATCGATTATTTATTTGATTTTTTAAAAACACTTTAACAACATTGAGTATTTTACAACACATTAAGTGTACACATTATTAAAAATGTATATATTATTGTGAGAAACACTGTTGGTTACAAAGTATGAATTGTTAAGTGGCTTTGTTTGAAATGTTCCGAGTAGATATTTATTTGAAAATCTGCCCGTGTATACATTTCATTGCACGTAACTGTACATTGAATACTTTTTTTTAGTAATTACCCGTTTACCATCAACTAAGCCACGTATCTTTTCCAGAGTCGATGGCAAAGAAGCAGAAGTCGGGAACGGTATCCAGCAGGCACCATCTTCTCACTAGCACCAGGAGCTGACAGCAGTGGTACAGAATACGCCGCGGATCAGAGTTCGGAACACAGCACGCCGGCGCATTCGCCACGTCATCGACTGAAAAAGGGTTAGTGGAATGGTTCCATCGCACTATAAAAGCGTCGCTAAAATCTTTCTGAGACTTACTCAAACTTTATTTTACTACTTAGTCTTAAACTTTATTAAGAGATAGGGGTAATAGTTCTTCAAAAAAGGGGAAAGTTGTGGTCTAACAAGGTCTGATTTTGGATTGGAAAGTCTTTTTGATTTGCTTGTGAACTAAGTACCCGTGACCTCTTTACTATCTGGTGATTTCTTCAATTTATTGTCAGCCATTAATACGGAATAGTAATTATACGGATGTGATGCTTTCTTGATTAAGTGCAAAATACGTATAGAGCTTTAAAAAATGGGGCATTTTAACATATTTCATTAATAGAAAAAAGCGAAAAAGGAAAAATGGCCGTGCCATAATGATTCGAATGTTAATCTGTTTCACCCTCATTCCAATTTTGACCTAATTTCAAATCTGCTCAAATGTCGAACATGCTATTAATTCAGCTCTAAGCTTGTTCAAGAAACTTAAGAGCACATACTCGTACATGATTTCACAGATTAAATAGTAAAATTATTTAAAATCTTGACCGTCTGTATGAAATAACAAAGAAAGTGAAAAAAAGCCACGGCGAAGGAAAAATAAATCAAGGAGTCTTAGGTAATCTGTCATGAAATTTACAGAAAATTCAGACTAAATCGCATTAATCGGCTTGGAGATAGATGAAAACGATTTCAAAATGTCACTGTTGTACTCGCAAGTAACTTATGTAGAACCATGAGACCTATTTACGCACGCCACGGCATTACATATCTTTTATTAAACACCGTAACTACATCGGTCCAGTAGTTTTAATTTTAACACCCGTAAAAGCATATACCGTCGCCGTACTGTCGTTGATTAAAAATTAGATCGATCAGGTTGTTAAAGCGTGAATTGTAAAACACTATTGTATTCATTAAGTAGTATATTTAATTAAGTTCATTCTATTGAAAACTTGCGCCACGGGTATTAATATTATTCATAAACTTTTCCATTTCTCGGAATAAAGTCACTATAGTCGTGTCAATTAGGAAACCTTACGTGGAAGAGGCAATTATATTCGGGTTAATTATGAGTTGAACTGGATATTTATAATCTGAAAAAATAAGCTAGCATCCAAATTAATAGGTGAGTCACGGTAACGTAATAACAATGATAGGGAACACGACATTTTTTGTATTTTAGTAGGAATTACTTTGGTGCTTCAAAATAATTAAAGTTCGTAAGTACCTAATTATTTTAGTTGTTAGTAATTGTTTTTAAAATTCTGCTTGATACATAAATGGAACAAAAATATTTCATGGCTGTTAATTACCTAATAGATAAAAAAGCTGACTACAATAATCTTTTTCGTAGGGTTAGGGGCGCATTAAGAGAAAAAAAAATCCTACCTATGTTACCTCCGCAATGAAGACAAATTCAATAACATGTCACTTGTTTAAATCTGTCAAGCCATTTAGGCTGTAGAGTATGCTAAGGAAATGGAGGTACACTTAAAAACATTAACATCCTTCTGGGTTAGTCGGGTAAAGCCATGCACTTGGTTATGTCCATCGTCTAATTTAGCAACATTCGTTTGGTTAACTGCGCCATCTATAAGTTGCCTCCGAAAGTTTTACCTACGTTTTACCGACGGGACGTCTAAACAACTAGCGCCACAGTTGGAAGGTTTTCCGAACTACGTTTTTGTTTCGTAGCACGTAGTTCATTTTCCTGCCACTATGTGGTGCTAGTGTAATACTTGAAAAACATTCGATGATTTGGAGGGCAATTTGGAATTTTCGATGGTTACCCATAACCATACAATATAGACATTTTGTGGTCATAAAATTGTTGATGACTTACTGAAAAACTAGTAATTATTAGGTAATGAAAAAACAAAAAACAAAAAATTTAAAATTGCTGAAAATTGAGTGGTTAAAAAAATTGCCAATGTCATTCTCACAATGAAGACAAATGTAATAAACCTCATACTTATAAAGAAATCCGTCATCAGTTCGTCCATCCGTTTCAACTCTAGGGTGTGCCAAAGAAAAGGACATACATACATACATGAAAACGGTAACCTCAACGCGCGATCGGATAAAAAACCTAATCTTTAAGGACCTAACGAAGAGTTACAGAAAAACTAATAATTACATTTGGAGTGAGGCTATTGTTGGGTTCGTTAGGGAATATTCCTCTAATTCTCTCTGAAATTATCTTCCAAATCTCCTAGACTAGTCTCTAATTACTAGTTTTACTAGAAATTCTAGTGTGTTCCTCTTTACCTATTGTCATTGCGCAAAGCCTTTGTAGCTACAACAAAAGTTTCATAATTTTGAATTAGTAGAAATTATTGCTACGTAGGTGCAGAATAAAACGGCGTAATTACTATTAGTCCAAAAACAAGCTTATGCGCGCGTAAAATACGCTGATTTAAAACCGCCCTTATGGATTAAATATTACTATCGTATAAACTACCTGTGGGTATAAAATATTTATAAATCTGAAAGCGATGGAGTCGACGCCCTCTATTTCAGTTACATTAAAGGTCACCAGGTGAGTAGGTCAGGCTTGGTATAGCTGACGTAATAATAATGACGTCATCTTGTACCCTTTTGCATATTTTAACAGGTTTGTTTTATACCACACTTCGCTTGCTGATATTTTTCTGTAATAATAAAAATTTAATTGGAGGTTAGGGCGTAGTAATAAAAAGAAATTAATAGTCTATGTTTTTCTCAACGGAGACGAATTCAAGATACCTCACAAGTTGAAATCTGTTAAACCGTTTACCGCAGACATACATACAATACAAACATACATACATGTACAAAACATACAAACATATTCAACATACATTAACGTTCTACCGCAAGCAGGCCATAATTAGTACCCATCTCAAGTACATATACCATATACCATATACGTTTTGAACATAAGTAGTACTACGTAAAATGAAAAGTACGAGATGTTTTTCTTTTCCGGAAATGGAACAACTGCTACAAAGACGCCAATTTTGGCATCAGACCAAACTGACGCCCTTGACCTAACTTTGTTTCATCTTATGTGATTAATTTATTCATCTTATAAGGAAAATAAAGAGAAAAATTGTTTGTTTCGTCTTAGAAACGGCTAACGAAAATCAGAACTTTTATCCCAAATTATTTTTTATCTTAGTAATAAAAAAACAACAGCAAAAGTTGTAGGTATTCACGAAAAATACGAAAATGTAACCATTTTTTAACTTTTTAAAAACTATAGAACTACTATAAAAGATAATTATTATGGTGCAGAATGTATACCCGGTCTTTTAGTTAAAAATACAATATCTAGTTAAAACTACATTCAGGTACATCATTACAATAAAATCAGTTTAGCAAGATTAGGTAACTTGACCTTGTGTATTCAATTTAAGAAAATGATTTCTCAAAAGGCGATCTTAATAAATGACAAAATAATAAGTCCGCCTTTTGTTTGCCGTTTTTAAGAAAAAACCTTGATCTGCAATAACCCGTTTATTAATTCCTAGTTGGTTAACTTGGTTACGCAACCGTGAAAACTGGGTATTATTAATAATGATTCCTATTTAGACCGTCTTATTATAGCCTGTAGGTCGCATAAAGGACAATCACTATATGGAATGAGCTATTTCGTCTGCCTTATATGAAATGGAGGTCATATACATTTAGTAATTGTGTCGTTCACAAGAATACGTAGTGGATGGTGCAGAAAATTAGGTCTCGAAATCCAGTGGTACTCAATCTTTAGGGCCCGGAGAAGTTATTGGGACATTAGAAGCGCGTCTAGAACGTGTTACTACTATGTGTTGAGATTGAAATAAATGTTTGTAATATACGTTTGTTATATTGGCTATTATTAATTTTTACCTTACTGCGCAAAGTAAGCAATGTTTTTCGAGCTTATGTATCTATGTGGATTTCTTTACTACGCTCTACAGTAAATGTTTAGGCTATAGTCGAGAGCGTATCTAGGAGATAGATACATACATACGCTCGAAAAAATTTACCCTCCTTCAGGCGTAGTCGGGTAAAAATAATAGAGATGTCGTAATGTATAGTTGACGTAATTCGCAATATTTGATTTATATTTTACTAGAAATCGCCCGCGGCTCCGACCGCGTTATTTTCCCGTTTTCGCATTTTTTTTTTTGCTGCTCCTCTCCTATTCATCTTAGCGTGATGTTATATAGCCTATAGCCTTTCTCGATAAATGGACTATCTTACACTAAAATATTTTTTCAATCGGTCCAGTAGTTTCTGAGATTAGCGCGTTCAAACAAACAATGTACAAACAAACTCTTTAGCTTTATATTATTAGTATAGGTGTAAACAAAGATATCCAAGTAAGTTTACTCAATCGAGTGTGAAGTGATATACCGGATAACTCAATTAGTGTAATCATGTCATACACACACACACACATACATTTAGGTTAACTCAGTTTACTTTTAGCCGTGAACAGGGAATCACAGCGTAGTAAAATGTAGTTAATTACATAATATACTATTTTATGGTTATAAGACGAATTTATCGGTTATAAAATAAAAGACTTGTGTATTTTATATTTTTTAATAACGCGTTGGTGATAATGTGTAAAATCATTAATTATAACAGACCAAAGTGATAGTTACTCAATATATTGATAGGTTAATTAGAAACATATTTAGATACCAGATTTATACTACTCAGATTGAGAACCATGTGTGAGTTTTTGAACTATTAAGCAACATTAATTATAGGTACTTCGTTTATATAATTAAATGTTATGTGCGAGATATACGCTAAATTATTCATTGTTACTTTAGTTTTAACTCAATGTGCCTGCAATCAATGTAGGATGTGTTTCGTGTGATTTAAAAATAAACTTGATTTATCAAAAAAAAAACTAGCATTTTTAACTTTCTGTGTGTTAGTTATTATTCAAATTTATTTGTGTTAGAAGTTTGGTTAAATTAGTTAATTGTGTTATTATATTTCGTAATTATTCGTGTGTGTAAAAGTGTGTAGACACTTGTAATTAATGAGATTTTTAACTAAGAAATAAAAGTGTGCGAACGTCGTTAAGTGTTTCTGTGTTTAAGTTTTTACAAAGTAATTATTTGAAGTAGTTGATTTTGATCCATAAGGCACGATGGAATTGGTGGATCTTGTGCTGAAAATAAAAGGTACGTAATTGTATACATAATATTAGATACATGTATAGACCCCTATAAAGACCTTTTTAGAAATAATTGGATTAATTTTTTTATGGAATTGTATTGAATTGGTATTAAATAAAGACTGATGTCTCAATAATATAAAAAGAAGACGATGATATATTTATTTTGGTGGCTTGGTGATGCACTAAAAAAATATATCACACAAGTCATTCGGACTGTAGAGCGTGCGAAAAACACACCTTCATACATTCGAAGAGTATTACATTTATGGCGTAGTGAAAAAAAAGGAAATCAATCTCATTTGCATTTCAATTCATAGAAGTGTCCTTTTTGCACACATTAAGCAATTTACAATTTATTGTAATTTTTCTCAAGGTCATCACATACCTACCTAATTAATTAATTATTTAACTGGTTATGCAATAAAATATTACTGGCGTGGGAATTTATTATTAGGTATTGTGAATTTGTCTTTTTGCTACCAAACGGGGCAATCCTGATAACCTAATGATAACAAAATCGGGGGATATGGTTTGGCGTTGTAGTTTCGAATCTATTGTCAACATCCAAAATTAAATTATACCACTGGATAGCTTAAGAATCAAAGAATAAAAAAACAATAAGCGAGATAGGAGAGGAAAGGACCGCTATTTTGAGGTTATTTTACGGTACTTAAGTATCTGTGGTTTTCGAAATAATTTCGAAAATTAAAAACATAAAACGTCACACTCCCTTCCGTTTTTTTTTTAATCTATTATTTAGGCATCTTGATTATTCACTATAGTTTTTGAAGAAGAAAAAAACAATAAGTGCTATTTCTACTTGAGCAATGTCTATACTCTACAACAACAAAATTTATGGCCTGCGAAAATCAACAAATAAATTTGCATACAATTAAAATTAAATTAGTTTAAACCAGAATTATTCTCAGAATTTCAGTTTATAACATCCTAGCATACTGTGAAACGCAATTAAAATAAACCACGGACTCGGCAAATTCAACGCTTTTTCGTGCACGTATTTTGAAGTATAATATTTGGGTTAAAAGCTTAATTACACTATTTAAACATTTTCTAAATAGGTACATAAGTATTATGCTTTTTTTGGTGGATGCGCTAGAAGGAGCGTAATGTTTTTCAAGTGTACGTATGTCTATTTAATTGGGACGCTTTAGAATTCAAACGGCTTGACAGTTTTAATATATAACGTGCCATAAAAGTAATCTCTAAACTGTAGCAGGGATATAGGCTACATATTTTTTATTTCATACATTTTTTTTAAATATTGACAAATTTACGCATACCTGTCTAATTATTTTCGTGATTTACGTTGCGTTAAGTAGGCATATCTTGTCTTACCAAAACATTAAAATACTCGTGTAAAATAGCATTTTCTGTGCTACGATATTGTTAGGAAGAGGTGATTTCAAAGATTTATTACTCCAGTTTCCATTTTAAAGTTTCGACGCTGTACTAAAATGTCTAAAAGTTGTTTAAATCACCAACGTAGGTTACGTGTAAAGCCATATGGGACACCAAAACAAAAGTTTTAAATACCTATACAAGTCTTATAGGGAGGAGGCTTAAGGCTTAAGGTGCCATTCCGAAAGACGCAGATGACGGATGTTTGGACGTCAATAATATTTGCCCCATTGATGATGACAGAGTATAATATGTTAAAATTAATGCTATAACTTCAGTAGTCCAGAATTTTTGACGAAACATGAACATACGTACTGGTCAAAATCGTCTGGGCAAACGTCTGTCTAAACGCGACAAATAGCATCACGGTCTGTCGTTGTCTATCGATTGTAGCGTCTCACGGAATTGTACCTTTTTATTTTAGGCACATGGGACGTTGAGTTAGTCGCGAGCCCGTAATAAAAGTTTAGGTAAATTGCCAAAGTCGAGTTTATAGACACATGGGACCGTTTTACAATTCGTACACGTCCATAGGCAATTCTACGCTTAAGTGTCTATCTAACGATAGCTTTGGGTTATTTTAAGGTCTACCTTTGTTAATAAAAAAAAAATCTGGTAACAAAAATTCAAAATGTAATTGTGTAATTATTGTCATTGTAATATAACATGCACTAAGTAAGCTTTAAAAATCTGTTATTGATCTAAAATTTTACATCATAATATAAATAACTGATTTAGAACCCTGTCTTGATATATAAATCATCTTATCAAACCTTTTAGGTAATAAAAGTAATTATTTTAATAACTAAAAAGGGCATTAAATGTTCATAAACATTATTAATTAAGCATTGAGTAGGTAAACATAGTATTATGTACTATTTCAAAGGTTTTTTTTAAGCTACGTAGCTTTAAACCTACGCTTTTTGAAAGGTATCAACCTTTAAAGCACGCCTGTGTCTTCTTTCCTTCATTTCCCTTGAGAAACGGTCGCATTACCATAAAAAATGATCCGCATTGAATTCAATATAAAGAGACAAGTCACAGAGTAGCAACTGAAAACGAATGTCAGTATTTGTCAATGGCACAGAGTACGTAACTGAAGTCAGTGCTCTCTCGACCTCCAAGGGGAGAGGTTGTGTCGCCCCCGTTCGTGAATTCCATTTATGAATTTTCCCGCGCTTACAACATAATTTAGGATTTGTGTTGAATTTAACGGATGGATGAATGTGTGTTTTTGTGGAGATACGTTATATAACAGTGAATATTTGGATGCAGTGTTTAGTTCCATTGTTATCGTAATTGATACGTATTTTATGTATAGTGTAATGTTTTCCTGTAAGATAAAAGGTGTTTTTGGGGTCATTAGGCTTTGGTATTAACAATAGGGAATTTCATATTATAACTAACTATATTTATTGAAGAAACCAGTGTAAATATGTATTAGCTGTGATTGTAGTTAGCCAAAATCATTACTGAATATTTGAATAAACAAAAAAAGATCTAAACTACGAAGTCATCAGAGAAAAACGGTCGAGAGAAACGTAAACTATTTTGTCAATATTCAATCATATTACTAATCCATTAATCAAAATGTATGATAACAAAACGAAGATATTAATATTAAAAGGCGGAATTATTTTTAAAGAGAGCATAGTTAGATAGTGAACACTTAATTTTATTAAGTTTAGGCTTCCGTTCTTTGTTATTCAAAAGTTAAAATGAAGTCATAATATAACTTACAAACTGAACTGAAACATTTCAAAGGAGAAATATTCTCTTCTTCTTACTCTTTTAACTTTTTAACTTCAACTGAGCAGAATTTTCTTGAAGATGAAAGTAGTTTCCTGAAAATGTATTAAAGAAATAACTTTTGCTTTCGTAGAGACAGTTTTAGTCTTGCGGAAGTAATTAAAGACACAAGAGCAGCAAGGAACACTAAAAAAAATGTACAAAGATTTTGTTTCATGAAATAATTTGTACAACAACCTGAGTTTTTTGTGTAACTTTGAATTTTTCATTGTAACTTGGCATGCCATAATATTTTTGGCGGGATATTTTACCATTTTAAAGTAACAACTGGGCCAAGGACTATAATTACTGTGACATGTACAAAATGTGACCAAACATTCCCCAGTGGAAAGTTTGTTAAATTAATTATAAATTGTATAAAGTAATTATCCAGTTAATTTGAAACTTTTGACGTAATTAGGGAGGGCATGTGTGTTTTTAGGTTGATTATAATCTGTAGGTAATTTATTTGGACTGACAAAGACTAAATTAAAATGACCAACGCCACATATTAGAAAAAATAGTTACTTTGTAACCAACGCTTGGGTTGGTCACCTCTATTAATCAACATTGTAGAGCTTGCCAAAGAAAAAGACATACATACAAGACACTACATACGTACATACGCGTGTACATACATACGCTTGATAAACATTACCCTTTTTACAAGCTTTCATTTAGTTTCACCTGTCCTGTTTGTAATCAAATCTTGCAAGCTAAGTTTCACCCTCTGCCCGGTATCCGATTGAGCTATTACACACTGGTCCAGTCCTGATGACAATGCATGTTTATAACAAGCATGATATGATACTGCTACCAGGATTGGCTCCAGACGATTGAACTGTTCAACGGTTAACAGTAGGGACTTGAAATTTTGCGCTTTTAACTTTTTAGTTATTTTTCTTATTAACAAGTAATAAAAGCTTGTTTTAAAATCTTTTTAAACATTATTAGTTTCTCAGTATAAATTACAAACGTGTACAAATCGTCGTCTCGTGTACCATACAGAAATCACATCAGAAGTAAGATGAACGTGAGCTCGTACCCGTGGCTGTCATTAATTATACAAATTGCCGACATTTGTTCTGATTACGGGCTGTCGTCAACTGCCTCTGTGACATTAATAAATTCAGCACCTCTTAAATTAGCTCGTAAACGATCAAATATGCATGACAAGCATGTTTTTGAACCAATTTTTTATACAAACGTGTTTTTTAAACAAGCCGTTTCAACTTCCAGTTGTACAAAAACTTAGGAGGCCGATGCTATAATTACCAAAATCATGAAATGCAATGGTTTTATCAAATTGGTTGTTCCAGTATATACAAATATTTTTCCTGAAACTCCTACAGCAGAGACAAAAATCCAATGATGATAATTGTTATAATCTGTTAAGCCGTTTGGTTTGTAGAGCTTGCGAAAGAAATGGACGTATATTATATGTAAATACGCTTAAAAAACAATACTTTTTGTCTTTTGGACAATCGGAGGAACACCTATTAACGTAGTTAAATTGTGAGAGTAACGTAGTTAAATTTGAAATTATAGCGTAAAGGTCAATTAAAATAGCACCTACAGGTTTTAAATACGAGATAATGAGGCAGTGCCACTCATTATGAGCGGCCATTATGTAGAAAGAATAGACGAGTGACTCTTGAGGTCAAGGGACAATTAACTAGGCGATCATGAGCGAGGTCACTGCAAACTATAGATTAAATCTGACATTATCATTCGGTACGACGACCCCGTAGCCTAGTTGGTAGTGACACTGCCTGCGGAGCGAGGGGTCCCGGGTTCGATTCCCGGTCAGCAGATATTGTTGTGACAGATAGATATTTGTTCTCGGGTCATGGGTGTTAGTGATGTGTTATTTGTGTTGTCTATGCCACCCGCGACACAGGGAATCCTACTGCGGGGGTATGAGTGTGTTAGCGTTAGGTTAGGTATTAGGTAAGTTCATCGCAAATTATCTTAAGTCTGTGTCCCCAGTAGGGAAACTGTTAGCCACCGTATAAATACGTCACAATATTATTAATACAATCGGTCCAGTCGTTATGAAGAGTTAAGTGAGTGACAAACACACGCTGTGTTATTACAAATTAGAGATGTGGATTCAAAAACTGTTTTTTTCGGATCAATCGTTAATTAAAATTAAAAAAAATCCTCTTTTAAAAACAACCTTTTATTACTTGTTAATAAGAAAAAGAACCAAAAGTTAAAAGTGCAAAATTTCAAGTGCCTACTATTAACCGTTGTGGAGTTCAATCGTCTGAAGCCAATCCTGGTAGCAGTATCACGCCATGCTTATTATAAGCATGCATTGTCATCTGGACTGAACCAGTGTGTAAGATGTTAGCTCAATCGGATACCGGGAAGTGGGTTAATTTAACTTGCAAGATTTGATTACAAACACCGGGACAGGTGAAACTAAATAAAAGCTTGTAATAAGCAGCTTTCTTTCCAAGGGTCAGTATAATGCCCTAAAATCTTTATGTTCTCTAGACAAATAGGTATATATTTTGGTAAAGCTTTATCAATAAACAGTACCACGAAAGGATTATAATGTCAATGACCCATTGGATCACGAACATATTTTCAGCCAATAAACTTTAATTAACATTTAAGCTGTAATAAACCGTCGTAGCTTGTTATTAAATACATTCAAGTGTTCATTATAAAGGTATAAATGACAGACTTTATTAAAACTTTGCTCTAATTCAATGGAGATTTATTGACTGTTGTACTAGATTTCATATCAAAGTTTTTATAGCTACACTGAAGCACGTCTGATTCAAATCAGCCTTGTTGGGAATCGAACCCAGGACCCATTGAACGACGATCTAGTGTAGTGTATCATATGGTTCGACAAAAAATAATGAACTATAATGAATTATTGAAATGAAATAAATTACTTAGCGCACTTAGTCGTGTAGTGCATAGGACTTTTTGCTTAAGATACATATTTTAGGTAATAAGTATAATTTTCTATAAAATATATACATGAACATATGCAAAATTAAAACCAAAAATATTACTTAGAAATAAAAAATAAAAAAATGCTTAAGATTATTTTTATAACAGTAGAAGTTTTCTTTATAGCTACGAGAAACGACCTTACGAAAAATACCGATTTTAATATTACACTTCTCCTATTTAATAATATAAGTGTCACATACAAACTCAATATCGTATTTTCTGTAGTACATATTGCAAGTTATATCATAAATTAGGACGTTGCGATGTGAACTCTCGTGTTAAATTCGCATCTCAAGCGTACCGTGAGAGTGGATGTTAGTTTCTGAATCATGCTGCAATATTCCTACATTATGTAATATACTAGACTTAGTAATATCTTTCTGTTTGGACATAAGTTAGGAATAAAAAGAGAAATGTTTATCGACATCTTCACATGAAATTATGGTTAGCGAAGGTGTTTTAGGGGAAAAGAACTCCAACTATTGGGTTCGGAGAATTAGTTCCTTTTGAAAAAAAAAGAAACATTAAACGTGATTATATCCGTTGTGTTGAATAAAAAGCCATACCATAGTTTAAACAGCTTTAGTAGTTGCCATATAGGACCCAAATATTCAAATCGGTAAAGGCACCTATAATTTGAAGTTCGTCATAACATTTTCATTAAATTATACCCGAGTAATGGAACAGTTCTGCATTATGAAGATAAGTCTTAAGTCTTCCTATTTCAAATAGAATTCGTATTTCTGCATTCAGACGCAGGCATTCCCAGCTTCCTAGGTCGCAGATCGATAGGTAGCTGAACGCATTATTCAGATAGGGCAATGAACTTCCAAATATTGATTTTATTTATCATGTTAATAATGAAGTTTATCAAGATCGGGAGCGGATAATAGATTTGATTTGCTTGGATATGAGGGTGGTTAACTTTTTGATGTTTAGGGATGTGTCTTTTGCTGGGTTACTAATATGGGGGTAATTTCCCCGAAGGGTAAATGTGGGAAAAATGTGACAGAACAAAGTTTGCCCGGTCTTCTAGTTTTAGTATATTTTATAACCCTCTCTGTAAGAATAACGTAAACAAATTTCTTTCTGCCTAAGTAGGTACGTCAGTGTAAAAAATGTGTATCCACATGTCAAATTCTAGTCCAAAAAGGCTTAAAAGGTTTTGCTAGTGCAGGTGTACTGCAGTTAAGGAAATGAGGTATGTGGGTAGTAATCTGCCATGAAAAGATGTGCCTATTTTACGTAGGCCGTACATTTCAATTCAGCGCTAAAGAAAGATTTGCTCCGTGAAAATCTTAAAAGGTTTCCCTGTATACGTTAGACTCAACAGAGATCTCGGCGAATAATGCTTTGAGGCTACGATGTAGTTAGAATATTCTAGAATTTTTTTTTACTTGTAAGTAGGTATACATTTTTTGTGCTCGTTGTATACTTAGAAATTTCACTAGTTCAAGTCACTTGCCACAATAACCCAATGAATTACGGGTGTGTTGCTGGCAAAAAAGTGAAGGATTTATGTTAGTTCTAATATACTATACAGCATGAGAGTACGAAACGTAGTTTAAAGTAGATAGTATGTTAGCCAATAATAATTTATCATGTATTTTCTTATTATTACGTTGTTTAGTGATAGTTTTTGCAAAACACGATCTGGCGAGTAATTAACCCAAAGATGACTTCCCTAAACACCTCAAACTGCATTAAATTTCACCAAAATTTTTTTCAAAATTAGGTCGCGTCCGTTGAAATATGCGTTGTCTTGTCCGCTACGAAGGTGTAACTTTCTCGTAGCGTAGCCGCTACGAATATGAAGTGCTACATTTCGTAGCGAAGCGTAGCGTGTGCTGACATATTTCCATAGTAAACATGCTTTGAAAGTAGGTTAAACAGACAGTACTTAAACATTAGCAACTTACTTTATGACAAAATAACAGACTTTATAAACTGTTATAGCAATTTCAGATAGTGGCTTTTGTGATTTTTACAATAAGTATCTACCCATGCGACTACGACGCGATTGGGACACGACAAATTGTCGCAAACATTGATTATACATAAATATTGATTCCACGACATTTTGATGTTACGTCGTTGCATTGACACAAATGTCTGCTATAGTTTTGCATAGTAGTGTCCGTGTCGTTTGCTAGACGTTGCGATGTCGTAACGATGTCGTAGCTATGTCGTCAGAGTTGTGAAAAGGTCGTCGATAAACCCTTAAGTCGTTATGTCGTTATCATTTTAAATGGCTCTTAAGACATTTCAAAAACTTACTTCTACACGTCACTTGTAAACTTAATCTTAAAACTTGAGCAGTAAATTTTATTGTCTACAATTTCCAGTTAAACTTTTGACCGCACTAAAGATTGAAGTGAGAATTTAGTTCAACTAGAATGGAAACTCGTTTGGTATTCAAAAGCTACATTCAGAGATTTCAATAAAACTGGCCATATTTAAATCGCAAGTAAGCCATTCAGGAAACCTATTCATTAAAAATCAAATAAACGTCAAGTTGATTTTCTTTGAGTTTTTCCAATAATATTTTATTTGGTTTTGCTTTCAGCTGTTTTTTCCGGAGCAATATTATTCTCGTCTAAGCTGTCAATTAATTGCATCGGTAAATACTTGGGTAATATTTATTGTTATTTTCGTCATTATATCATAATATACATAACTTTTTAAAATTATAGGTAAGTGCCGTGAGATTTGAACCCAGGATCTCCCGTTCGAGAGTCTATCGTTCAAACCATTAAGATATCACTAATATAATAATCTATACTTACATAATTACTTTAGATCATACAGTATGTGACATATTTACACACACTTCAGTCCTACTAACTCAATTTTAACGCGAATTGTTGGGTAGTCTCATATCAGGTACAAATGTAAGACTTAAATAATAGATCGGAGAATATCCGAAAAATAACAGTCCTTTTGTAACTAAGTCGTTTCAAAGTTGAGGTTTTAATAAAATATTTTCATTTACGGTTCAGTTGCAATCTGACTCGAGTATTTTGATTTCAACCGTGCCTTTTGTTATTTTAGACGAAAACGTTTAAATAAAAAGCCAGAGAATGTTATTACAAGTTATTTTATTGTGTAGACCTATTAAAATTTTAACGAATATTTAGGTAGTAAAGAGACTTGGGATTGAATTACATAACTCCAGAATATCCCTATACAATCGTTTGGTAATAGTTAAGTTTGCGAATGTGATTGTTTCGTGCTGTATAATTGTCTCACTCTTTCTCTCTGCCTGTGTGTGTGTATGTCTGTGTGTGTCTCTGGGTGTGTGTGTGTGATTGTGTATGTGTGTCTCTCCATGTGTGTGTCTGTGTCTGTGCATCTATGAATGTCTTTCTTTCTCTCTCTCTTTCTCTCTCTCTTTCTCTCTCTGTGTCTGTGTGTGTGTGTGTCTGTGACTGTGTGTGTGTGTGTGTATCTGTGTCTGTGACTGTGTGTATGTGTGTGTATGTGAGAGAGAGAGCTCAGTGTGTGTCTCTGTGTCTATGGGTGTCTCTGTGTCTGTGTGTGTGTGTGCGTGTGTGTGTGTGTGTCTCTATGTGCGTGAGCATGTATGTTGTTAACATCTCCGAAATCGACTAAGAAAATTCACTTCGAAACAAACTAGGTATTTCTTTGTTCTGAAAACTCCAACGTTGAAAGTTGTAGTGTCATCACAAGGAGGGAGCGTCGAAGCGACTAAATTATTCCACTTCTTCGCAAAACGAATGACAAGGCAATCTACTTAGTAGAACGCTGAGGATAACTGACAGATAAACCTGAACTAGTGGAGCTATAATAGAAGAAATAAAACTTTACAGGGGTTCCTTATTTACCTAACAAGTTAAGACAGGATACCTGAAAAAACATTCATTAAAGGGATGAAATAGAAGAAAAATTTGTGAATTAATTCAGAGCCATAACGAAGAGTACCGGGTCTTTTTTAAACAGCGCTACACAAAGGCAAAATTCTGATATGTTAAGAACTAATCTTAAGTCTCTTAATATCAATTGCCATGGCAATTGTTAGATATGGGTAGGTACTGGTAAATATTACCACTTCATACGTGTTGTCGGTTCATTTATTAATCTACTTAATAATAACGTTTACTGACTGACAGACACGCTACAGCCTAAACGGGTAGACCTGGAAGCATGAAACTTGGCGCAGAGGTTCCTTATAAAGTGTAGGGGACTAAGAACGGATTTTTGGAAATTCACATTTTAAGGGGATAAGGGTTGAAAGTTTGTATGAAAATTAACCAAATTTTAAAGCAAGTAGTTTGCAAATTCGTATTTGGGTTGATGGTTGAAAGGGATAAAAAACCTAATTGAATGATTTTTTAAAATCAACTCTTAAGGGTTAAGGGGTAAATATCACCGCAAAACTATAAATTGCTTAATTATAAAATGCTTGATACCGCAAGGGAATACTATTAATAAACGTGTGTGTAAGTACATACCAACACACATTTAATTATGGACCAGCTTCAGAATCCTAGAATTTATACGTCTGGGAATCTGGGAATATATCAACGGAAACCTTTTGAATTACGAACAATGCATGTTCGTGGCATAAAGAGCGTATAAATCGAATTGCTTTACTGCTGTGCTCGAATATTGGATATACGAGATATACTCCATTTTGAATATGTATATTATACACTCACACACACCCACACACTCATACACACACGCACAAAAACGAACGTGATATATACCTCGTTTTTTTCGTCGTGATTTAAAAAGTAAACAATCTTGACACTACTTTTATTTATTTCGTTAATTAAAAAAATATTTAGAAGTATACAGAAATTTATTTTAACATTAAATGATTGTTTATTCTTTAATTTTTTTTTATTTGTGTCTGTCTTGTTTTTAAATCGATAATTACAATAAGAAGACACTGTAAGATTGTTAATTTTTAAATCACGACAAAAAAAACGAGGTATACATATATATACTAGTTCTAAGACAACACTTTACCTTGTCCTTATTTTCTACTTGCACTTATCCACGCTTTTTTAAAAGCAAAGTAGCTTTCGTTTTTTGTAAGAGGAAAAACAAGTCATCGTCTTTTTAACCGATTTCAAAAAAGAAAGAGGTTATCAATTCTACCTGTATGTATGTAATATTATTGAAACTGCGAAATTTTTACACAGGATTATCTAGAAGGGCTTTCTAAACAAATATACAAATTTTCATAGATGTATGTATGTATGTATGTGGGTATGTTTGTATGTTTGT
>LGAG01000847.1:250925-270841 GCA_001278395.1 Lerema accius | reverse complement strand
TTCATGCTGCTTTTTTAATTTTAAAACCGCCCTTAATATACTCGTACCTAGTAATAAATATAATACGAGTAGTGTTGTTTTATTTACTCTATGACTCGTATACATAGACGTTTGCTTATAATTTGTGGATGTAAACAGCTTGTCGAAATATTTGCTTGAGGCTTGTTTATTAAGGTTACTCTTAAAATTATTTACTTTTACTTAAATTTTGTATGTATGCCTAATATTTTTGTTATTATTTAGATAATAATAATTTTTATGTTATTGACATATCTACATACATTTACATATTATACATACATATTATCTCTTGTTTACATAATATGTATGACGTAAAATAGTTTGCGTAAATAGCGTAAAATTACTCTAAAAACATCTTTAATATTTTACAGACTTTAGTATAGGACGAAATATATTTATTTAAAGAAAACCACTTAAGTTTAAAAAAACTATCTACCTTGAAAACTACTTTACAAAAATCTTCAAGACAAATTACACGCAACTTCTCTTTCTATATAAGCAGTTTTATAATTTCAGTTTTCTCGTAACAATATAACGCATCACTGAATTTCATATCTGTCTCACCAAGTAAGATGGGACTTTGCTGATTAAATTATAAGGGTTATTTATTGTCCACGGATCCCCAGTAGATCTATTTGTCTTGCCGGTCGCGTGTCTATCTGTTGAAATATTTATGACGGCGAATACGCTTTCTTTACCTACTTTACCTTTCAGTCTATTCAAACATTTTTTTTCTAATCGTATTAACGAACTTAGTTACTGCTAATATTCTCTTTAAGTATCACTAACAGGACCTACTAACCAACTAACAGTCACTCTATAGACCTACTCGAAGTTTGTCATGGTGTTCACGGCGCACAGAATTATGGCCCATAGACCCCTATCGAATTAATAATTAAAAACTCAAAATCATTTATTCATAGTAGGTGTCAATGATAGTAACACTTACGCACGTTAACTTTTTTACGTTTCGTAAAGGTGCTTTAGTATGGAGAAGAAGAAAGGGGAAAGAAACTCCCCCACACAACTTTTTTTTAAATAACAATACATCTATCATTTTGTTTACCAAATATTTACTTAATTTTTTATTTTTATTTTTTTAGTACAAACGGTTGCAGAACTGCTAATCCATATACGCCTTTGTCATTTATGTAGTCATCTAGACTATAATATTCCTTGCCAATAATTTGAGCTTTTACAAGCTTCTTAAATATCTACTAATATAAATCACTAACAGGACCTACTAACCAACTAACAATCCCTCCTAAACGAGGTTTGTCACGATGTCCAAGAACGGCAGGGGATGGTGGCACTTCTCGTTTGCTAGTTCTACTATAAAAAAACCAAAAAAACTACTATAGTTGCTTGATATATTAACATTTAAGTCGGTATTGGTAAACGGCGATAAACCTGAATGTTAAAGATAAATTCGGAATAAATTTTCTGAATGTAAGTCGAAATAAAATGCGTATTTTTAAAAGAACTAAATATTAAACATGGCTTTGCGATTCGTTTACCAATTCTACAAAAACTCTACTAACGGATTTTAAACGTAACTCATTGTAGACACTACGATGATACCTATACCTTATGATATAGGTATCATGAGGTACCTATACCTTATGATATAGGTACTCACGATTAATGTAATCTGTACGCGAATATTTCTACCTGGTTATAGAAATCGTGGTCAAATTTGAAATAATTTCAGTTCAATCGTAGTATCATTAGTAAAACTTCTACAAATGACATATTATTATACAATTCATGTATCACTATGATCACTTTCTATATTCATAGACAGCTATTTCTATGTTAATAAAAATATTGCAGCATTGCTTATCATGAATGGCCACTCGTCACCCCTCTGCCCTTCAAAAGCCCTTCATGTTATAAAGATAATATTAGGCTTTTACACACGAACGATTTTTGCGACACCGTCCGCAGTTTTTCAGTATCAGTTGACTTAAATACCCTAATTGTATTTTAGTATAATTAATACCTACGCTTTTTTTTCTATCTATACTTTTAACTTTGTTTAGGAGTTTAATCTGCCTCTCTGTTTGATATCGACATTTTATACTAGTAATCATTAATAAAAAAGGACGATAAACCCATAGAGCAAGGAATGTATCCGTATACCTACATTCTTCCGTGGATGAGCCCAATTGCTAAAAGTGGGGGAGTGTACTAAAAATATTGTCATACGTACATACATAAATACATACATACGTAAGTACATTACAAAACTACTACAATATTATCATACCTATTACCTCATACACTGGAAAAAACAATACTATCCTTCTGGGGGATTCTGATAATTATTTTATCGAATCTCGTCAACTTGTTAATGTAGAAAATACCTAAACTTTCACAGTAGATAAAGATACGCGGTGGCTTTGTTAGCTATTCTCTTTGATGAGGTCGAAGCAGTATTCAGTTTTATAGCTCTTTTACGAGCTAAATTAACTATATCTTCACCGTAAACAACTCTTCTTTTTAACTTTGAAGATGGAGAAATTGTTTTTGTAGATTTTTTGTTGAGCTTTTTACGGGTCAGTATTTTTTGTTGCTTCCGAATGAAATTATTTAGAACTGTAACCATAAATGCAAAGTCAGTATACAAAGAGTGGAGAAATAAGACTCTTGGTTATATGCTTACCTAATTTGTCAAATTATATTAGGTAAGTACAGAGACTAAAAAATATATAGACGCAGTCTTTGAAACAAAGAAGCCTAGTAGTGAAAAACATAACTTGGTACTTTCCTGGGCTGACCGTGCCCAGTGACATACGTCAAATTGTAAAAAAAAGAAAAAAAATTAGGTATGGCACTTTTTTGTCCTTAACTATTATATTTTTTGTCTATTATATTTTATTTTTTAGTCTGAGATTAAGTATATTAAAAGTTTAAAGGGAACAAGTAAACATTTATATTATATACATAAACCTACATAAATATACCCCCCGTAATGAGGTAAAACCAGAACGTACATAGGTACCTACAGTATAAACACGATATTACCTTTAATTTCATTGTGCTAATATAAAATTCTCATCATAAAAACACAATAATATAAAACATACAAATGTACTCGTAATTACCTCCCGTTTGTTTACAGTTTCATTTGTTTTAAAAACCTAGCTTTAAAATTAATGTGTTTGCTGACATGAGGGCGGTTGTGACCTTAGCCACATGACAAGCGATTTATGTTGAAATATAGCTAAAGGTAGCGTAACATTTGGGTAAATAACGCGTCGGATAATCAGCTTTGAACGATATTTGAAGCAACTACGAATACTCGTAAAAATACTGGTATCTTGGTATTTAATATCTACTCTGAGATTTGGTTTTCCAGCCGACCTTAGCTTAATAAATAAATAAATCACTACATAGTATATAATTATAGTCCTCATCGATTTTGATTACGACCACAACTCGTAAGAAATAGTACCTAGTAGTTGGAAAATTACGTATTAAAAGAAAAGCATGAATGGATGACGCTTTTCTCAGTAAGTGAGTTGACAGCCTTATTTTAACTCGGCCGCTCAGGTTCAGAAGTTTGTTGAAAATGTAATCGAATTACATGACTCGGCAGTTTTTGAAAAGTTCACCTCGCAAATACGCGAGATTTTTCATTATAAAAATAACACGATCTTTTGGTTTAGCAGTGCCTGTTGAAGCAGTACAAATGTTGTACCAGTAAAAATTATAAACTAATCTTATGTAGTTTGATAAAAAAACAAATAAATCCATTGTGAAGTCTAATTATTCAATCTAAGTGATGAAGTAGGTAATACTAGTAACAAAGGCGCCGTAATGTCCTATTCCTAGATTGTTAACTTTGTTACTCAAAAGGGACTGAATCTATTGGGCCAGCTAGTCCCTTATTTACCTAGAAAATACTAGTGTGCACGGCACACGATATTCAACCTTGTGGTGAAGAGATAAAGTCGTTCATAAAGATACAGATTAGGGAATATGGTTAGGGGAAGGTTTTTTTATCTAAGTGTCAAATCTCTTTGTGTGCGAAAATGGAAGTCATTGTGATAAAGAAAAAACGAAAAAAGTATCTTATAGGTAACAGTTTTCAACGATCATTTTATTTATTTACCAGTAACCTATGTGTAGTTTCTCCTTTATGTTCTTAATACTTAATTATTGTATATTTATTAATATGGTAATGGCCTGGTGGCTTGCGAAGTAATGGACTAAGTTAAGCAACCACCGGCGCGGTCGGAAAGTGGATGGGTGACGGCTAGTGGCATAACTTCTCGAGTGCTTCAGTGCTTCAGAGGGCACGTTAAGGAATTGATCCAGGTTGTTTTTCAGAGTTCAGACAGTATTTCAGACGCAGGATCATTGTAGGGTTAAAAAAACATTAAATACAATTATTTTGATTACAACATTAATTTCTGTAAACTGAGCGGAACTGGGTGCAGAACTGTTAATTTCCTTGCGTCTGTTTCATTTACATATTCATCTATACTACAGTATCACTTGCCAATAAGTTGAGCTTTTACACGCTTCTTAATACACAGTATACACATACTAATTCAGACATTTCAGTTCAAATGCAAAGGATAACTTAATCCGGCCGTAGTTTGCGAGCAAAGGCACCAGAAATTTACGGGTTCTATAATTTAGGTCGACTGCTACGGTACCTGTATTCTTAGCCCCTTGAGTATAACTTTATTTTCTTGTTTGTCTGTAAAAAGTATGTTGTAGGGAAGAGTATTTTACACGTAATTCCCTAGCGTGGCAAAAACTTTCAGGGGTTTTTCCGAGCTTGAAATAATAAATGGGAATCACGTTCTGTTTTATTTAATTTAACTTTCTCTAAATAGGTCGTGGTAATAATATCTATATTATAAAGATTGAAGTAGGTAACTGAAGTTATGTTGAAATAATAATGATACTCGTATGTGTATCAGTAGATTAAACTGTTCTAGATGTAATAGAAGAATAATAAGCTATTCTGGAGCATAAGTAAGTCCCTAATAAGGTTTTCCCAATGCACCGTGATACTGTAGCTTTTCCTATAAAAAAACGTGTATAGCTACATCATGGACAGGGCTGTGTGCTGTATGTAAATACGTTAATGTCATTTTAATAAACAAAATATTTTTACTTATGTATTAACGTCGTAAAATACCGCCACGCGGTCTTTCACTGATTACGCTATTTGTAATTAATTCTTTGATCCTCTAGCTATCCAGTGGTATAATAAATTTTTGGATGTAGACGATAGATTCGAAACTGCAAAGGCAAACTGTATCCTCCGATTTAGTTATCATTATGTTTTTAGAATTGCCCCCGTATGACATTACGTATTCGCATCAAAAATAACTCATCATTTCTCTCTCAACAGCGACAGAAATGTATTTTCGCGAAAGTGTGACTTATAAGCTCTGAGGGGGAAAGCTTATAAGCTTACCTCTGTGTAAGCTCATTTCTTACGCAAATGAAAGAAATCTCGGGTAATCTAATTCAGTATTCACTAGGTGCTTCATAAGGGTTGCAAAGACGCGGTATACTGGAATATACATAGGCTGGGAAAAGGTGTTAGGGAAATGTCTTGCAAAATGTAGCTTCGCCGTATCTATATGATGTGTATATTTCTAATGCGCATAATTCTAATGCGCATGTAAAAAAATCTATTTTACTTTTTAATTTAAACAAAGAAAGGGTGAATAAAATAATCGTTTTGAAATTATAAAGAAATCCATGTTCAAAAAAATTAATTGAACTTATGAAGTAACGTATTAGGGACCATGTTAATTGAGGTCGGTACCAGTATAGTTGCCAGATATAAAAATGCAGCGACCTCAAAAAAAAATTCAGTCTCAAATCCACTATTTTATGCTTTTTTAAATAACTTGTTTGAAGTTATTTCAATTCCTTTAATTTTTTTATATATCAGCTATACCTACACGCGTATAACTGCTAACATTATACGGAACGCAAAGCAACGAATCGATGAGTAGTAACTTTAGATTAATTGCAAATTTTAACGGTTACAAAGATACTATTTGGTTCATTACAAGATGTCTGACAGTGTCTAATCCCAAATTTCTTGAGTTGTTGAGAACATTGTTCGTTGGAAGTCATATCGTAAGTGGATTCCTTATACCTACTTTATTACTTAGACCCTAAGTCTTAGGGTATTACGATGGATTAGGTACATTATGATTGATAAAATCTATATCTATCTTTACTTATAATAAAAATTAAAGTTGGACGAGGTCTGTTTGTCAGTGTGTTTGAAAGAGCATTACAAAACGTAAGGGTTTTTTGCTTATTTAATGATTACTCGTCCGAAGATCTTTTTAGCAATCTTCAATTGTTTTTGGATAATACATACATTATCTCGTAGTGCAAAACAATCGTCCAACTCATTAAATCCAGTTATTGAATGCTTTAAGATGGACATAATGAAATATTCTGGCGTTGCGCCAAATCATTTTAGGTCACGGTCGCCATTTAGGGCCCGTTTACGACCTAGACTTACAACTGACTTAGCTTACTATAGACTTATTGTTGCGACGTGACCATAAATGAGATGAAAAATGGCTTATTAAAGATAAGTAACGTCAAATTACTAATACTTGATGACTGTTTAGTGGTCAAACTTCGACCATTACTCTCAGTAACGACGTCATAAATTATTATGGATAATGTAGTTTTATACCTACTGAGATAAAAAAATTGTCCAGTAATTCTAAAAAAACATCTTTCGTTATAAAATTAGTATAAACTATTTGGTGTATTACGTAAATATTAATCAACAATATAATTTTTGTATTAAAATTTATTTGTGTTATCAGTTATGTAACCGGATGTATAATTTCCGTCTGTTACACTGATAACCATATAAAAATATCGGAATAATTAATTAAATCCAACATTAGGTATTGTCCAAAAATGAGCACATAATATGTCATAATATAAACGCGCTCGGAGCGAAGACACGACAATTGGGCTGTTTTTTCTTTTGTGTAGGAAAAAGACGACAAATAATTATCGTAGATATGATAAGGACGCATGCAATGTTACAGCAACGTAGTATAATATCATTGGCTAAATCATATTATTTTCATCTGGCTATTAGGTACCTATGCAATATTCCATTTCAGTATACCTACTTACTTAATTCTCAGAAAATTACGTTAGGTAACAGTGAAATACGTTATAATGCAATAAATCTAATCCGTCTGTCTGTTGAGACAAATGTTTAGGTTGAAGCAATTACTTACAAGTGACGTTCGTTGGTAATTCCTTGTGGTCTAGTTAAGCCTTAGACGAAGAATAGTTACAGTTCACTGTTCAAAACAAAATAAAGTTCAAATTTTGAGTTTCGAATTTCGAAGTTTCGTTGTCTATGGCTGTGGAGTTGCCAGTATAATAAAAACTCCCACCAAATTACAGGCTTCTTCAAATCATAAGAATATTTTTATTTTTTAAATTATTTAATTTAAGCGTTGTGTTCTGTTCTGTTCTGTTAAACCTATAAATGGTTGTTCTATGGAATTTTCAATGTTCAATATGTTAGTAAACAATGTAAATTAGTAGTAGTTTAACAGTAATTTACGCAAATTCAATAATGTCTACATATAAATTCCCTCGTCAAAAACTAATAATAATGCTAATAAAGTTTCGAACTAATTTACACTGAAATTGGATTCAGAAGGTAATTATGTATTATATATAGGTATACTATTGTCTGATTTGACCGCGAATCTAACCCTTTTGCTTGATAGGGTTCCCACTAACTAAGTTACAGAGGAATAAAATCATCTAAAAAATACTTTTAAATGATCATCTAAAATTACATAAAAGGAATGTATTTGAACATGACTCCAAAAACATGAAAATATTTTTTTTATTAAAGAAAAAAAAACATGAAATCATTTTTTTTTATTTAAGAAAACTTAAGTGACTAAAAACTTAAGTGACTTTTTTGAACTGCAACACCAAATAACTATAAAAAATTAAACAAAATCTAAATTTGATACGATGAAGAAGGGATAAAATTTTAGTGAACTTTTAAAACCACAATGACGTCAGAGCTTAATAACTATTAGTATAAAGTGACGTCATAAGGCACGATTATCAAAGTGCCCCTCAACAGTAGATGTGCGAAGTATGGCGGCGGAGAATATTGAGCGCGTTCCTAAACTGCGCGCTGATGAAGAAACTTAAGACGGCGGTTAGGAAGTGGCGGAGAATGCGCCTCTTCCGCAAGCGAGATGGTAAGAACGAGGGAGACAGGTAGAGTTCTCCAGTTGCGTTTTCTCTTGTGAATGAGTGGGACAGGTAGTATTTTCTCGTGTTTGTTAAGGTGTTGATCTAGAAGAAAGTAGATTGTCCATGGACTATGGATGAGTAATATCAGAGAAGTTGCCAATGTAAAGGCAACCAGGATAACTATTGTAACACCTTTTGAAACCTAAGTTATGTAAGCTTAATCCAGACTTAAGAGTGTGTACTTAAATTATGATCTATTTCGACGCTTGTTTCTGTCAGATAAGAAGTAGGATGTTCTGTTCAAATAAGTACCTATACAAATAGGTATATAGTGATAATTTAAGATTCATTTCATTCTTTCCTCTGGTCCCATCTTTGCGTTTATACGAGGCGAATACTTTGTCAAAATTGACTATAATAGACTATAACCATTTGATATTTCATACTTAGTTAACAATTGACATTCCTCATGCGCTCTTCCCTTGTAATTTACACTCTAAAGTACAGGAAATAAAGTGTATTTTTGTCCGCAGACGCATCAGTAACTCGACAACAATCGATTGACCCAGTGCCGTCTACGTCTGGCACTCCTGCGCACTATGCAAGGTCACCGCCCCCCGAACTGTTGCAACTGGTATGACGTCATCTATCTTCTATCTATCTATACGTATAATAAAGTTGAAAGCAGGGTGGCTCTGTTTGTCTGTGTGTTTGAAAGAGCATCACGTAAAAACGGCTGATTTGACAGAACAATGGATGAAATACATAAATAATCCTTAACTCGGGGCGTTATTTAGGCTTTATTTTATTTAAATCTGTCCACTCTATCAAAAGTTATTAAAATTTAAAGTTTGTATGGACTTCTCAAACTGACGTGACTGACAGCTGACGTGGTCAGCAATATTGAAAAAAGATACACCGAAGCGAAGAGAGGGCGGGTCCACTTAACTAGTAAGTTATATAATAATACTATTACATAATATTAATATGAATAAGTCAGATATACTGTAGTGTTCCCACGATTATCATTGTCATAGTGTTATTCATAACACACACACCTAGATCAAGAAGAGAAATCTAATCGTAACATTTATGCCTTCCTAGAATTCGAACACAGGACTATTACAACGACAATCTACCGTGCCCTTTATCATAATTTATTTACACCATTTTCTAGAATAAAAACATTAAAGACTAAGGAACGTCACAATGACAGTAATAAAATCGGTTCCTAATATTGCCTTATGAATGAAACTCTTGAATATTTAAAGGCGATTTCTCGGAAATTTCTAAGGCACTGAGAATAGGGTTGTCGCATGGAAATTAAAGAATAAGTTCTGTGTTCGAAATTCTACCATAATTTTACACGTTAATGAGGTCTGTCGTCTGACTTATGTGTTTTAGTGTGTGATTAATGTGTCTTGTGTGTGTATATTCCAGACTCAAATTATTACCTAAAAACTATTTACGTAATACTTCATTGCAATTAAGACGTGATTGTCATTTCGACATTATCGTAATTGGTCCACTTTGACGATTGTAAATGAGTATCACATAATCATTATATTCACAAGTTTTGACAACCCTACCAATGAAAACGTTGGAACTCTTACAAAGGCAATATTAAGGCTGAAGAGGAACAAAAGCCGAATATTGAAGAAAGTTTATATTAAATAGATTATTTTATGAAGTTCGTTCTTTACAAAACAATTGTTAGGGAAATAATATTGTTTTGTATTGTATAGTACCTATAGGTAGATGTATTTATGTTTATAGTATTATGTATTGTATAGGAAGATATGATAGGTCTGGTTTATATCAATCTAAAAAGATTGATTAATTAGTTTAGATCTGCCATTGTTAACATAATGTACATAATTGATCATTGCAATCAATTTGAGTTATTGGCATTTGGCAAGCAAACTTATAGCAGAGATTGGCTTTCTTGTCTACCAAAAGGGCCACATGCAAAAATACAAAAGTAATTAGGATTACAAGCACTCTCTCAAACTAGCTTTTCCCAAATAATTCGTAGTCTCAAATAAGTATAAAAAATATTTCAAAACGGATTGTCAGTATTCTTGTCTATAACGCGGTAGATTGGTTCCGCGTTGTAGCGAAACGCGTTATAAGGATACTCCCTTATGACACGTTTCCACAACCTCGTATAACGCGTTGCGTATCCATACTTTAATTTTGTAATACAATTGACACACGTGCAAAGGTAGTCGAATCTAATAATAATTATGAACTGTAGAAATCTTTATTTTCTATCTGTGTGGGAAATTCTCGCGTTATAATCGGGGAATGCTCGTGTTATGCGTACGCGTTATAAGATTACGTGTCATGGAAGGTTGATTGTATTTTTATTTCCAGGAGCCTGACGAAGGTCAAAGAGTGAGAGAGCAACAGCTGAGACAGCACGCGTTCTTCCAACTCCGTATACATTTGAAGAGAGGACAGAATTTAGTTGCCATGGACAAGAGCGGTATGATAACAACACCTACCACACCACTACACTACCAAAACTGCTATGATCTTACAGTATTGACACTTATACTGATATCACGACAATGTAGACAGAGAATACTATAAGCAATACTTTTTAAGTTAAGTATCTACATTAAGTATTACTCTATCACGTAAAGATTGTGACTGAATTTTTTTTACTATTTTGTCTCTTTCGAACTGTGATTTAATTTGTATGTTAAAGCGAGAAATAGTAATTCACGGGTAACGTCTTATAGTTCAGTCTTTAATGGGGTAATAAAGCTTGTAGTAAATATTACTAGAAAATCTATTTCTCTACTTTTAATTATTTTCAAGTTTATAATATTCTTAGTCTAAGACCACAACACACAAGAAGGCTAAAGCTAGCACAATAAAAAAACAAAAAAACGCTTTCCACGAAATTAAGAATCTGTGCAACTTTTTAAAACTAAAGTTATGTATGATACGGTTTCCTAATTATATTCTCAGTCGACAGTCAGTCGCTAAAGAAGGCAGACGTGTATAACTGACATCTATCCATCTAATATCAGATAATTATATCCCTTTAGTTTGATAGCTGACAATAAAAGTAAAAAAATTACTTGAATTTAAGCGTCACTGTTAAATAAATACCTTAAAACAAAACTTTATTTCCGTAGATAAATTCGAATTTGATTAAAAATTCAATTAATTTGGCAATACTTAAAGTAAAATGATAACTTTTGAGTTTACTAAATTCTGTTTACCATAATAACAATCTGTTGTGATTTCATAATAGGCTTCCAAACAAGAACAAATTCAACAAAACAACCACAGCCCGAAAAGTACACAAAAATTCCTGGCGTTGCCAAATCCTGTTTAAATATTGATGAAAGACTCGACGGAAAGCCTGATATTTATTAAATTTTAGAAGCTTATACTCGACTTGAATAATATTTAGCGACCTTTCACGAACTAAAACAATAACAATTCGGAATTTTGTATTTGATCGTCGATTTTTGGACCGTAATCCATTAGAGGTTCGCTTAAACCACATCTCGTAAATAAGGCGTAAAAAGGTGTAACTTCTAAGCTGATCTAAAGCTTTTTAGGTTGTTAAGGGTTGATGTGGCTTCATAATAAGTTTCAAAATAATTTTGTTGTCATTTGCATACTCGAAATTTTTAAGTAATCACACAGTTATAAATAATGTTCTCAAAAGGTTAATAACTTTAAACAATGAATTAGGGCCAGAGACAAAATTATTGACTTCATTACGAAGGACTAAGGAATAGATAAGAATTTAATCATTCAAAAAACTAAAGTAATAGAACCACAACTTATATAAGCTTTAGAGATGGAAAACTAGCGTAAGGCATGTAATTAAAAATGAATAGACAGTAATCATAGTACTGCAAATTATAAATACCACGAGAAGAATCCTAGAATTGTAGAATCCTAATATAAAATCTATAGATGTTAAAGTAAAAAACAAACGACAAATTTTTTTTAACCACTTTTGATATTACTGTAACCGCTAAGTTATTTGCCAATGAAAATGTATAAGTAAATCAATGTAAAATGTCTGCAGCACATGTGACCAAGTTAATGACTATTGCAGTTTGAGATTAATATCTAGAGGTCGCTGCATCGATCGAAACGACTGTGCCTTGGTAATTAAACAGAAATGGGTAACGTATTTTGTTTACCAAAAACTTTAGTAACCATGATGCATCTTTCATAATTATTCATACCTTATATTGTAATAGATAATTCTCATAACTAAGGTTTATAAAATCTTTTTTTTTTCTTCTTCATTTGAGCATGAAGTAATTTTAATATAGATGTCATGAATCAATTTCTAGCATAGGGGTATTTTGATTACCTTTTCATTTATAACTACAACATTTTTAAGGTATAGTGAGAGGCTAACAAATTGTTTTCTACTTGTCCTATCATGTATGAAGAATCTATACTCAGGGAGATGAAATTAGATAATTGAATGATTTAACCACATCAATTAATGCATCTGCTAATCAAAGAATGTTTTCTTCACAAACAATTTCGCTTTTATCAAACAATGAGAAACTTTTGCTTTAAGACAACGGCAAAGAGCTTATTAAAGCACATTTTGATATATCTAAATCCTACAAAATTGAAAACACGCAACAAAATAACACACATACACTTTATGAATGTATGTTTACTTTTATTTAGCATGTTATTTATTTTTATTGCAAGTATTTAGAGCTTTTGCTTTGACTATTTTGAAACTTTGAGTTTGATTTTAATTTCTTTAACGCTAAGGAGCACTAAAATTCTCTTGACACCTACTTATGAAACAATATAATTGGCACAAAGAAAACACATCCAATTTCTTATTTAATACGACACATCACTTGATAAGCTAAAAATATTACATATAAGAAATTGTATAATTTATATCTATTAAAGGCTACAAAATTGGTTAACTAATATTGTATTTGAAATTCTTAATTTTCAAAGCTAAACTAGAACCAAAAAAATTATTTCTATAAACGCAGAAAAATATTGAAATCTCAATCTCCATCTAATTAAAATCTAGTAAAAGAAGACATAATGTGATAACAATAATTTACTGTTACTACTTAAATCAGTGGAAAATTAATACAAAACTATTTCGGACCCAATATAGCTCCTTGGTCGAATAGGTTTTATTTCTTTATCCTGAGTTCGCTTCTTTTCTAATTGTACACTTTGTGGGTTCGAAAACCAGGTTTGTTGTCAGGCACGAGCGACCCCTACGTGAAGTTTAAAGCTGGAGGAAGACTGCTTCACAAGTCCAGGATCGTGTATAGGGAATTGAATCCAGTTTGGGATGAATGCTTCACTGTGCCCATTGAAGATCCTTTTGTACCTGTACAACTTAAGGTAAGTGATGATAATGACACAAAATATACCTAAAATCAGCTTTTTGAACTTGTCTTATTTTTAAAACAAATACTTTAATTTACAGAGCAGTTTTTGCTAATATTTAAGTAATGAAATCACTCAAACTTTACTGGAAAAGTTTTAAAAACGTGTACCTATTTAAATTTTTGTTTTCCGGCATGAGGTTTTCATAAAACTCTTTGCTAAATACTCGTAGGACAATAAAAAAATATGGACTGTACACTATAAGCAGTATTAAAAGATTAAATGTCTTTGAAGTCTGATATAGATTAGACTTAATAATAGATTTTTAAATTTCAGAGAGACAGTATCTTTTTCCTCACTCTTCTTTTGAAGCTAATAGAGACACAATGACATGCTGAAAGTACAGTAATCTTGCAGTGCTCTCCAATATTTCATTTTTTATTCTCTGAGCAGAGTTTCTCATAAAATTAAATTTTCGAATTCTTGCTTAAATAGAACCTTACTATCTGGCACATTTTATAGGAAAAGAAAATCAGCAGAGTAATGAGTTGTTATTTTACCTTCTATAATGATGTGGAACTTAAATTTCCATTGCCTAATTAATAAAAATAAGTAAAGTACAAATTAACTTAACTGCAAATTCTGCTGAAATCGCAACTATTTTCATTACTAACTCAGGCTCTTTGCAACTAATGTAGTTTTCGAAGTTGTTATACTCAGGCGGTACAGTGCTTATACCGTTGACAAAGTTTGGAACAAACTTTGCGGCATTTGTAGGTTTTCTATCTCAAGAGTAATTTATTGACTGCAAGTTATATGTTTCCAAATGTTAACCACCGGGCCGTGATTCACTACTGATCATGTTTAAAATACAGTTACTTTGAAAAGGAAACTTTTAGTTCCAAATAGTAATGCAAAAACGTCCTTAGTAATGCAAAAACTAAGTTTAGTAACTTTAGTGATTCTCCTAAAGGTTAATTTAATACATTATTGTCCATTTGCTTTTACCGGATCTGATTCAAATACAAACAAGTTAATAGCAACTGATCCTACAGCTAATGATAAATAAGTATTATTTTAATTAGATGACCCGTTTCGAAAGTATAGTTGTTTACCTACTAGAAAAGTGATCTTGCAATTACATTAAAAAATTACCTCAATAGATACTTCGCGGTGAACAAATTTCTATATACCACCATTCCTTACATCAATTTGTATGGGGCTTATCCTACTCCTTTCATGACGTATGACCCTTTCTCCATTTCTACAAAAGCTCCATTAAATATTTCAGTCGCATATACGATCATTGGAATAAATTCATTGAAATATTTTTTATCCTGCCTTGCTATACCTCTGACTGATTTTCTTATCGCTGCTTTGATTTCCAAACAATGTATGCAAACTCGAAATCAATATCGTGTTAACAAACGTGGGAGGGAAATTCTATACAGGATACGCCAAGTTCGCAAACTGAAATTTAATCTATTCACTCGTAGAATACTGTACGGTTGCTCTATTAATAATGTTCAAATAATTCTTGCTATACATTCACGAACAACAAGTTGTAATTTAAAACAGGTATTAATTTGAGCATATTATCGACTATTTTAATAACTCTGTTAACTAATCTAGGGCGGGATTTTGTAAATTATTAAATGGTTACCTACTATTTCTAATTTACATCATCATCGTTTCCTTTTTAAGCATCCTTTATGCTAACATTCTCGTAAAGTATTTTGTCTCTATTAAGTTCATAACCTTTGCCATAGTCTAAATTTAGTCATAGTTTACAGAAGTCCATCCTTCCAGTCATGTGTGCCTAAAGATAATGAATGATCCATTTGGCAAAACAAAAAGCTCTTAGGAAATGTGGCTTTTAGCTGATTATATTTTTTGTTTTATTGAAATACTAGACGATGCCCGCGGCTCCGCCCGCGAAAAAGTCGATAAACAAAATATTGATTTCATCCCAAGGGAACCTATAACCGGGATAAAATTTATCCTATGTCCTATTCCTAGATGCAACCTATCTGTGTACCAAGTTTCAGCTTAATCCGTTCAACGGTTAGACCGTGAAGGAGGGACAAACATCCAAACATCCAAATATCCAAACATCTTTACAAACTTTCACATTTATAATATTAGTAGGATATTAGTAGGATGAAGGAATTCGTTACAGTAATGGATACAATATACGAAGCTTTTTTTTTCCGTTGTTCCTTCTTTTGAGCTCTTGATAAGGTGTATGCCAGATTATAGGCTCAAATGTATGTACTTTATTTCACTTAATAGAAGGTACTCTTTGTGGCCAACATTCAATGACTCCTGGGTTCAATTCTCAAAGAGGCTAAAATTTAAGGGATGAATTTTAATTTCCATTCTCTGTCGATGTTCGTGTATTTCTGTGTTGTCCATTACAACTAGGACATGGAATCCTTCTGTAAGGGCGCATTTGGATAAACAAACAAAGAGCTAGAACGAGAGCAGGAACATTATTTTTTGATCTTTTAGTGTAAACAAAAATGCTTCTTTCTTAGCAACCGTTCGCGCTCTCCAGTGCCATTTACACTAAGCGAGCGATCATTTTAAAATATTCCACAGAAGATCTCTGAACGTAGATAGAATGCTTTACGTGTGTTTACACTAAAATAATTTAATCGAATGGGAATAGAAAGCATTGGCTCGTTTGGTCTAAATGCGCCCTAAGGCTATGAGTGTAGCGTTTGTTTTTTTACTTCCCAGGTTTTCGACTACGATTGGGGTCTCCAAGATGACTTCATGGGTTCCTGCCAACTGGACCTGACAGCTCTAGAACTAGGAAGACCACAAGACCTGGTGCTATGTCTACGAGACCCTAATAAACCCACCCAGGATATGGGAGAAATTGTGCTCAACGTTACACTATGGCCGAAAACGCAAGAAGATAAAGATCAGGTTAGTGACAACTTTAATAATTTTTACCTTAAGTTATCCTCAAGAAATTTCCTATGTTTTAGAGGCTCTCATGTTTGTGGGATTTCTTAAACCTCTCGGCAACTAAATATACAATTTCAGGTAAACTTAGAGTGAAATATTAACATATCAACGTCTAAATGTAATCGATCTTTAAAGAATCATGCAAACTAGTAATTATTCCTTTACATTTTCTAAGATTTATTTGGAATACTATTTACAGGTGATCTGAATTTTTAATAATTTCAACATCAAAAGATAACTTTTCTAATTCAAAAATTTCTAAAACGAACCTAAATAAATGTTACTTTATTTCCAGTCTTTCTTCAAAGCTGTTTGATATTTATAAATTAACCTTTCATTCATTTATAAGTGTTTTGAAGTTTATTGTTTTTCTATATTCATTATCATTAGCTTTGATACCGATATTGATTTTTATTGAGAGTTTTTAATGGCTTGAATAACGCCAATTAATTTTTATTGCGAGCTTTGAAGTTGTATAATCTTTCTGAAAAGTTTTGCGCTTTCCAATAATAACACTAAACAGTCCATATAGTTTTAAAAATGAATTGCCATAATAAGTGAATTGAATATGTATTTATAAAGCGCACAATGTAACAACTAACTTAGTAATTTCTTTATGTTAGTAGGTCATTAATCTTGTTTAAAAATTGATTCAGATTATTAGGACATCTCTTTACACTTTTGTGAACTTCTACCACAGAAATAAAATGTTGCATCGATGTTCCAATATCTGTTTTCAACTTACAAAACAAATCGCTGCTCAGTTCTCGATGTTTTTCATTCAAAGTTTAGTTGATTTTGTTGCAATCGTTCAAATTGGATCGGCCCTTTGAGATCAAAGGTTTTCCGAGCAGTGTGAATTGACAATCTTTTTCTGTAGCAAGTAAAATGGGTAACGAAAGCGGGGTAAGGTAGTTTTCTTTCCTCTACATCTGCGAAAATACTGTACTTGTTTAGTCAAGTGTAAATCAGCCAAAAATGTATATTATTATTATTTTTTTATTTCTTAAAGTACATGCATGCGTATACAAGTTATTTAAAGACATAACGGCCTATATAATATGTTCCCATTTTCCTTCCTTTAATATTAAGTAAAAGAAACCTGTTTCTCTTAATCCTAAAAGCTTCTGAACAAACATCCAACTATGTATTGAAGAGAAAAGTCTCGCAAATACGTATCGAAGAAGATCGTGATCTGAAACGTCTAAAATAGCGTAAATTACGTGATTGTATTTCAGACACGTCGGTAACTATGTCTAGCCTATTTGATTGAACGATAGAAGTCTAGAACCAACTAGAAAGAAATTCTTACGAATGGTAGCTTACAAAATCGGTAAATACGTCCACACGCTCAATTTGTTATTTCGAGCCGCGCGCGTTTTTATTTCTTTGTTTACCGAATTGGGGTCTTCTAATTAATTCTTATAAGACAGTTGCCAATGTTTGCTACTAGATGGCGTTGTTACATTTTGTGACTTCATAAACTATAATGGTTTGTGTGGTCTAAATTCAACCAAATCTCATTATGACATTAATGTTATCTCAACGAAATAAAAAATGTTATCTTATGGATTACTTGATTACATAGATTATGGGTTAAGGGCAAGACATTCAGTTAAGTACCTATCTCATCTTTCTTAAACACTTAAACAAAATCAGTGTTCGAAAGAGATGCAAATATTATGATAATATTGGTCCCAATTTGATCATTTTCATAACGTAATATCACAGGATAGAGAAACTAAGGACTATCAGTAGTTAAACTCACTTATGCACTTTGTTTCTGATTCTGATACCTGCGCTTGGCTCGCACACACTTTACACTTTCGTACTAAGACACTTCCGAACAGAAGCCGAAATCTGTGTCGGTGAACAGCGTCTATGTTTGCGTTGTTAGAGCGCGCTCACTGTGAAGTTTATCGTCAATCTCTATACTGTGGTAATACAATGCCATTGGAGTACCAAATAGCACCAAATACACACATCAACAAAATCTAGGGATATTATACATTTCATCAAATATGATCAAATATCTAAAAAACTATAAAGAATTTTGTGATGTTGTAAATGGATGAATTATAGGTTATTTTATGATCTTTAATAAAAAATAAAAAAACATTGAATTCAAGGTTTGCCGCACCATATTTTATTCCCGCACCCTATTTCATTGCTGGTGTCTTTGTATTCGTATCATACTAGAAAACGCGAGAACCTTCTTTTAAAGCTCCTGGTTCAATATAAATTTCTCCGTATCGAATGAGTCAGTGGGATTAAGGTTAAGAATGTCTTCTTAGAAGTAAAAACCGCAGTACTCTTCGAAATAAGGTTAGGTTAACATTGGCAATAAATAAGACAATAACACCTAGGTTTGTTTGTGAACAATCCTAATTAAATGAACATTCGACGCTAAACTTCATAAATGATTGATAGATTCAGCCTTAGGTGCGACGATCGACGAATCGGTCATTTGAACAAAGAAAAATTGGCTTCAAAATAAAGTTAAAATAATTATAATAAATGAAAACATAGGCAAGTCATATTTTACTATAGGGAAGGGAATAACAAAAATATTGTCAAAAAGGGAAATTACAGCTACCAAAAATGGCAGATATACCTACAATTTGTATAGAACTATAATTTGTAAAACTTTTTTGTTCCGCAGACTACGTTTATTATAATTTTAAGTCTGTGTAATTTTAAGTAACGCTTTTATGTACCACCCCCCCCCTCACTCCAAATCACCATTTTTGCCTAAAATGTTGCCATTTTAGTGTAATTTTCCCTAGTTTTTTTGGTAATAAAAAAAAATGTTACGTAATGTGTTGTTCAATCCCCCCTTAAGTAAACAGCCTAAATCGATAAAATCAAAAGTAAGTAATGATGTACTTTTGTTAATTATAAGGAACATTATGAAATAATATTCAGAAATTCAACCTCTACAAAAATGAAATAAAAGTTCAAAGCTCGTAAACAGAAAATGGTGACAAAACTTCAGATATTCAATCTCTAAAATGTTATCTAAGTTGTCAAGCAAATTGATTAATTTTCTCCCAAGATTTGTACGTGATCCGCATAAATTACGGGTAGCTAATTTAATAATACCAAATACATAACAAAGACTGATTTAGACAAGAAGAATATTTGTCGATTCATGCTGAACTAAGTTGATTTTAGAAGAGAATTACTCGTAAATTAATAAGGGCTTGTACACACGAGATACTTTAGTACCCCGAGTACATAAAAATAAAGTAAGTAAGGTAAGGTGGGGTAAGACAGACATACTTTTATCCAAAACAGGAAACAAA
>LGAG01000847.1:224012-244982 GCA_001278395.1 Lerema accius | reverse complement strand
TCCTTACTTGTATCGGTCAACTAAACAGTAATGGAAAAAATCTTTACACGCTTTTGTGCCTTAAGAGGCACAAAAAGTCACCGATATTTAATATAATCGTGACATAGCAAGTGAAAAGCCATTTCACAGCAGAACAGCGTCTCCAGGTTCAATTTGTTGAAAATAAAATTTCCATTCAATTCAATATGGTTTTCACTTCCAATATGGTCATAACGACTACACCGAACGAATGGTTATTATCTGTTGGCAGTACATCTATATCTAGCGTTTCCGTTTCGATAATTGACCCACCTTTCTTTGTTAACCATACGTAGCATTAATGCTCCATCACTTAAAGTAAGCAAACATTTACGTTTGCCCCACCTTTTGGCAACAATTCTTTGGTTAGCTTAAGTTTAGTCATAGATCATAGTTCTGTTTCTGTTTCCCTTATTGTCAACAAAGCCTTTATACAGAAATATACGTCTATTCCATGTATTATTGTAACTTAGAAAGTGCGTCTTTCCATAAATCTCCATTTTTATATGTATATTGGAGGCGGCGATATTTTGACGGGTCATTCGGGCATGAGAGCCAGAATTTTATTTCTTTATTTACTTATTTGTCTCTTTCTTTCTTTTCATAGTGTAGAATGATATTGACGAATGAGACCGAATATGTTGGTGAAACCGAATAAGTTCTACAGCAGTAGAACGTGCCAAAAATGGACATACATACATACATACAAATATAGGTTCGAAAAACAATACAATATTCTTCTTCTCGCCAGTCTGACAAAAATAGGAATGTTAACAATTTGATTTGACAGTGCTGCGCATTTTTTTTTAGGCTAATTCAGGTAAAACCACAGACTAGGTAGTGTATGTTAAAACTTTTGAATGATCACTTGTTTGCCGACTACTGACCTACATGTTCTGTCATGTCTAAGTTTAATTCAAATTCGTTCAACGGTTGATTTAATCACAATCATAAACATTCACATCATCAAAAGGGAACGTACAATCTGTAATAAATCCTACCCTAAGTTCTATTCTTGGACGTATTATGTTTATGCCAAATTTCATGTTAATTCCATGCAACGGTTAATGTAAGAAGGAAATCTAAACGTTCATAAAATTTCTCATTTATGGCACCAAAAAATATATAGACGCAATGTTCGGAACAAAAAAATTAAGTCAATATTTTCCTTTTTTTACGATCTGACATTATGTCACCGAGCACGGTCTGCCGAGCAATGTACCGGGAAACGTTATCATTTGTTATTAATGTTATGTTTTTCTCTACTACGCTTCTTTATTCTGAAGACTGCGTCTATATATTTTTTGGTCTGTGTTTATGGCATGCATAATTTCAGACATAAACATCGAAAACAACATTGATCTTGTGACTATTACCCACATTCAAAATTTCGCACTTATCAGTAACTATTCAGTCATTAGTTAATTAACACAGGTTGCTGGAGGTTATCTAAGAATTACTTATAGTTATAGCGCTAAATTCTCTTCTGTATGTTTAGATGGTAAATTTTTGGCATGCTATACCTATAGTCCAAATGGCTTGATGGATTGTAATATTTGAGGTGTCATTGGATTCGTCTGCACCTTGGTAGTGACGTAGGCTACGCTCGATCAGCCAGCCATGGTATTTTTTATTTTGAGTCTTTGTCTTATTTGTAGATTTCAAAGACGTAGAAAGAGGAGACGTCTTTGGTAGAATCATTGATTTTCAAATAATTTTGATTGTAATTATGCTTGGGCAGAGAATTATCCCTCAATCATTCTAGGATTGATTTTGTAATAACAGAATTCATTTATTGTTCCATTGCTGAAAGGAAAAACAGTCAATTTTCATTTTCGTCGATACTGTCTTTCAGTGTTGACGGAACATTACGTTAACATTTTATTTCTATCGTCTTGTGTTACGCCCTTCCTATCACAGAATCATTACTGTGAATGAAGGTTGTTCAAGGTCACTTAGTTTGACGGAAAGTTATCGATACTTCTATACTAATAATATAAAGCTGAAGTGTTTGTTTGTACGCGATAATCTCAGAAACTATTAGACCGATTTGAAAAATTCTTTTAGTGTAAGCCAGTCCATTTATCGAGGAAGGTTATAGGCTATGTAACATTACGGTAATATAAATAGGAGAGGAGCAGCAATAAAAAATATTGCGAAAGCGGCAAAATTACGCGGGCGGAGTCGCGGGCGATGCCTCACACGCAACTGCGAAAGTAGAGTAATGCTTATCGAACGTACCTACGTACCTATGTATGTTCATTTCTTTGGCACGCTCTACAACCTAAACGTTACGAAGGATTCCAATACCAATTGATTAAACTTAAAATTAGCAATTTTAATGAGGCAGTTAAGTAAAACATGAAAAAACGTAAAACATTGAAGTGTTGAAAATTAACTAGTGATTCGACGATCCATTAATAACGGCTCATAAATTTTGACTTAGTTAAGACTTGACTGTGAATGCGATTTCTGAAACCGAAGCGCCGCGCCCGTTTAGATCTGTCGCTTATTTTCCAATTGGCTGACATTCCCCGGTAACAAATCCTCGTTTTCCCCGGACGCGTCCTAGACGTTCCTTAACTAGGAAAACTGGGGAAACCAGGACAAATGGCAGCCCTAATATATGCATAACAAGCGATGTGGTCATTTTTAGCAAACACTACTATCAACATTTGCTATCTCTGTCTAACTGCTTGTAAACAATGTGGTAATCACCTTGTTATCTATCATTAAAACCATAAAGTGGTAATGTTGTTAGTGTGTCTATGTCAATTTATGATGCTCGAATAGGTAGAATAAGCAGTGATAGCCTAGTGGTTTGAAGGTTGGTATCCTGGACAGGAGTTGCTGGATTCAAATCCTCGCACGCACCTCTAAATCAAAAAGTTATGTGCGTAACAGATACTGAATATCACTTGCTAAGGTGAAGGAAAAGTAAACACCTGAGAGTTCTCCATAAAGCTCTCAAAGGTGTGAAGTCTACCAATCTGCACTCCTAACCTAGGGAGCTCGATTCCTTACCTAAATCAGCTATTTACGGGGAGTAATAAAGAACTCAATTATTAGGATCGTAAAATAAAAAAATACGCAAAAATGTAACTTTTATTGTTTGTTTTGATAACCTTTTATAGACAGGGTAAAACAAGTTTTTCTCATAGGTCACAAGAGTAACAATATTGGAAAGGTTAGGAACTACTGACCTACAGGATTTGTGATAAAAAAAAATCTTTAACCTTTCTTTTACTATTTCCTAACCCATGGGCATATAATTATGTGTAACTAAAAAAACCTATCTGTAAAATTTCTTTTTACTATTCCCTAACCTCTTAGACATGGGCATATACTCGTAACTTGCAGGTGAAATGTTACCCAATTTGCAATCTAGGTTGTGTGAAGGTTTAAAATTAACCTCGCCTTATAGATACCTTCATAAATCGTGAGAAAAGTGACGTCATGAGATAATCGATAAGTAAATTAGTTCACACTTGCTCGCTAAGCACATGAATTCTTTACCTGTGGTGTCAGATCTGCGAAGATAAGAAAAAATTGACTTGCTTAACGGAAAATGTACCTATTACTTCCTTTATCAGTCAGTACTTTTCACTGGAAAACGATTTTTTACTAACAAATCATATGGGTTGGCCAATGACCCCTTATCAATCATCATTGGAGTAGCATGGTATTCTCGAATTATCCTCAGTGATGTGGAAAGACCCACCATCTGTAGTGGGCCATGAAAGTTAAGTCAATGATGCATCCATGTCGATAAAAAAATGTGCAGTAAAAACTACGCTATAACAATCTATCAATTTATCGGTCTTTGGAACCGAAATTCAAATTTAAATTAATAATTATTAATTTGGTCTTGAGAATAGACAGCACAGTTAATAGAAGTTAAAAGTGTAAAACTGACAAAATGAAACAAAAGTTATATTATTACAAAAAAATATATTAATTTATTGAGAATAATCTAAGCTGTCCCACTAAAAACTGAACCGACTTTTGTAAAAGATAGATGTATATTTAATAATATGCAAGTCACATTGAGGTTATTTGTTAATAGCAGTCAGTGCGGACAATAATGATAGTAATGATTCACAGTGACGTCACATTTCAAAGTTCATAATTGTGATTATAAACTGTGGAAAATGAATGTCATGTTTGTACTGATGTACTCAATGATTACTAGTCAATTAATAAAAAAAAAAAAATCCGAGTACCAAAAATGGGGGGGGAGTAAATGAAATGAACAAACATACACTGGTATAATTATTAGCCTCTTTCTGGCTCAGTCGGGTAATAAATACTGTTGGCATTGTTGAAGTAAATATTGTTTTTTTTATGATAGTTTGATCACTTGACCTATTAGTAACTTATGACGTTTTACATCTGAGATATCGAAGTATGAATTAAGATCACAAAGAACTCGTTCATTTGTTAGTGATTTTTTTTCTATAAAAAAGATCTCTGGGAAAATATAACCCTAAATAATTATATAGAAGAGGGTTCGTGAATTAACTTGGTCTCAGTAGGTAGAGGTAAAACTTTATTTTATCGTAAACAGTTAGATTGTTTACTTCCTACGTTTCCAGATAAGAAATCATTACTTTTGTACATTTCTTAACGCAAAGATCGTTATATAATAAAAGTATAATATTAATCTCAAACGTGCAAAACATTCTTAAATTAACCTGAGTAAGTACAAAGAATATTTTATGAGTGGCTTGATCTTCTAAATTGTTCTTTTAATGGATTATATCTAAACATTATTCTGCACATGCTCCAATAAAATACAACATCTGCTCCCATTATTTACCTACACAATATGTAATGTTTCTTCAAAGTTGTTTTGCATTCGTGTTATTCCCAAAATTATCTTCATTCTTGGTTATTTCTTTCAGCGTGTAGTGTTATGTTATTTATAATATGGGAAATAAATTCAATCGCTTCCTGAAAACTATTTGTATTTGCAAGTAACAAATGGCTTATAGTACGATACGGCGTATAACTAAAAATAGATTTATAGCCCAAACTGAAGCAGATTAAAGCAAGTCTGTAGCGTTATTAAACAAGATGTCGGATAAAGAAAACAAGATGGAAAAAATCAAGAACCGTCTCATGAAATTTCATGAGAAGATACAAGGTCAAGTTGAAGACTTTCAAGATCAACTTCAAAATAAAATAGAGAAGAGTAAAATATCTAGGCTTGTATCACACATATCTGATGACAGAAGCTCTTTAGATAGCTCTGTTGGTGATCGAGAATTGACAGATTATGAGAAAACATCCTCAGAATCGCCTGAACCAGTTTGTAAAAGTAAAATTGGTGTTTCGAAATCTCTTAGCATCCCTTCTGTTGTGGTTGATGAACCAAATATACATAGAGATGCGAAGGACGTTTGCATAGATTTTATAAAAGTAGAAGCAAATGGAGTAATGTATAGACGATGCGTTTCTACATCTAATATCGCATTAAAAGATGAGCCAAGTCTACTTCATTCCAGTTCTTCAAATTCCTGCTTTTCGTGTGTTTCTTCTGAGGATGAGAGGTAATTTTGCAAGTTTACTATTTACTGTTTACAATCAATTCTACTGCCTTTTATGAATAATTCAATATTTTATTTCTATCTACTCATATGACGTCTGTAAGTGATAATAAATCATTGCTAACAATATTTATTTCTACTGCAACAAATTTATTACGTTTTATTTACATAACCTTTGCTTCAATCAACCTTATTATTGTTGTATCCTTAACCTTTCATTCTCGTCTACATTCAGTTCTACTTTCTTCATCATAAGTGTTTATTGCTTCACGCCTATTCTTATCTGCAATTGTTTCTCTACTCATATGTCTGATTATAACTATTTCTCCTCACAGAAGTACAGAAATGAGGCCCAGATCCGGAAGTTTACCAGGAGGAGTCGCCATCTTACCATTCGCCTGTTCAGAGCTGATAGAGAAAATTGGCAACCAGCTGAAACGTAAAAGTGGATCGAAAATACATCGGGTATTGAGCACAATAAAATATAGGGTGATTTGCACGTGGTGTTCTTACGTCTATTAAATGTTGTGTACATAATACTAACATGTGTTTTTTTGTCGTACCTGCCTGCTTTTTAACCTATGATGCAGTGTTAAGAGTTTGAAAATGTTGGTTTTTTTTTAATTTTCTGATGGATTTTTAATGTAACTAATGTTATCAGTGCATAAAATTATAAATCTGTGTTGTAAATAAGTTATTGTACACGTGGAATTTTGTAAAAATAAATATAGTCCATGATGTAAAGGATAACAATTATTTAAAGATAAATCATAAAAATAGCAATCAAAATATTACGCAAGTGGATTACGAAATTAAGATACGACTAGAAATAAACTTTAAACCATTTGAAGTAACTCCGAGTAAAAATAAACTTCAAACCGTTTGAAGCACCGGTCTTTAAATAAATTTTCGTTTAAATTCAATTTAATTTACCTACCTGAAACTAGTACGTTAATTACAGTTAGGTAATGATAAATTTGTTAATTAATTGCGTAACTTGTCGAGTTACTTCTTATCGTAAGAGCTAAGATATAAAGAACAGACAACCTGCCCTTGCTTCGCTTCATTAAACCTTGCTTTTTGTTTATTTTAAGTATAAATTTCGTTGGGATTTCTTTAGTACACAAAGGGCTTATATGAGGCTTTAGGTTAATAATTTACTCAAAGGTACATGACTGCTTTAGTAAAATATTTCCACCTAAAGCCTGTTAGTATATAACATGTTGCCTAATAGGTAACTCCTTCAGTCTCTAAGCGTCCTCAATTATAAGGAGATATCCATGCCCTAATCTAAAGGATTCAAGATATACGGCTGGTTTCCAGTATCTAAAGTAACCCAAAGCATTTATTTCCAGTACCTGCTCAAGAACACCAGACTCAGTGATGTGAACAAACGTCTAAAAGCACAAATCTGGAGTTCAGTCGTCACCATCGTACTGGTGGAAGCCAAGAATCTACCAGCGATGGACCTAGACACTAGATCCAGCGATCCTTACTGCAAGTTTAGGTAATATATGACCTCTCATTTCAACATTCCCTAAAGCGACATGTCAAACACCAAGATTTACAAGACCGAAATTAGTGTTCCAATTGATTTAAAAAGATTACCTCTTTTGGCTTTTGACGTGTCGCATCTTATTGTATCTTATGCAGAATGGTAGGTTAATAGTATGGTGTTACTAATATGTTAGCACTCGCTTTGGTGAAGGAAAACTTCCTGATACCTACATACCTAAGGCTAGCTATGGAGTTATGGACTGCTAGAAGCTGTCGAGTCCCCAATTTTTTTAAAGTGTATGAAGCTGGTAATCTGCAAGATAAGCGTAAACGATAAATCAGTTAGGACGTTTGAGATATAAACGGGGTCAAAAACAAATAAACTATTAAACGAAAAATCCTAATACTCGTCGCTATGTATCTTAACAGATTTTCTCAACCACTTAAGTCCCCTTAAATCGCCATGAACTCAAAGCATGTTACTGCAATGATTCAATCGAATGCGATCAATACTGTTGAAGTCCAGAAAATTACTGGCCATAAAGAAAGCGATAAAAGCATCCACACTTACAGCGTATTGGCAATTGAGTGGTGATGTCATAACCATAAAATTGGATGGATGTAACATGACATGGAGTCATAAAAGGGATAGTAAAACAGTAGATAGGTTCTGTTACGGGCATAAAACACTAGATAGGGAATTTTCTATGCCTTCAAAGGGAAAATTTTAAGTGGTTACATTTGATTATGTTACTGTTTATTTATTAGAATTGTTACTTTTATGGATTTACCAGTGGATTTTCTGGACAACAATGGTACAATTTACTGGTAACATTTTAACCGCAAGACGTAAAAGACAATAAGATGGTAGTTTTTTAAAACATATTGATATAACAAGTGGGTAAAACCCTGCTAAGCAATAGCTTTATTTACCCGTCTGCTTCAGAAGGGTGGTAATGTTTTTCAAGTGTATGTATGTCCGTTTCTATGGCACGTTTGTTTTTATTACTGCACCTCCAATCCACAAAAAAAGTATCCACGGATAGTCTTCTTATTTTTTTTTATTATTATTGTTGGATAATTTCTGAGATGGATAACTTCATTCCAGGTTAGGCAATGAAAAATACAAGAGTAAAGTGGTGTGGAAGACACTCCATCCATCTTGGTTGGAGCAATTTGATCTCCATCTTTATGATGACCAGGAACAGGTCTTAGAAGTGACGGTTTGGGACAAGGATAAACAGACCAAAGATGATTTTATAGGCAGGTAAGTTGTTTTGTAGTTTTAATAAGAGCTATAGTGAATTTTTTGAATGCTGTTTTTTTATGTTATAAGACTGTAGATTCTTGGAAGTTTAGTACAAATTCATAGATAAAAAGTATGTTATTTATTTGTAAGACTATCAGGTTTAAATTGTTGCCCAAAAATAGTACTTTTAGTTAATTTTAGTCTTTTAAGTGATGTTTTGTAGATCCGTATTTTATACAGTTTTTTTAATAAATATTATAAAATGTCCATCTATTACGAGAAAGTCGACACATAATCTTGTCCTTGTGTGTTGTCTATTGCATTTAGGCCACAAGGATTCCTTAAAGGTTTATATGTGTAAAACCTTATTAATATTTTAATTTTTTTATTACAGATGCACAATAGATTTATCAAAGTTAGAAAGGGAGAAAACACATAGTATATGGCAAGAACTGGAAGATGGTAACGGTCAAATATTTCTACTGCTCACCATCAGTGGTACTACACAATCTGAAACGATTACGGATCTAGCTAGCTATAGAGAAAATCCTAGAGATATTGAAACTATTGAGAGGAGATACGTAAGTAGCTTGCTTTCATTCTATAAAGAATAGTTCGAATGATTGTGACCAAGATTGGTTAGACTTAATGACCAAGATTGAATTGATGTAGTGACTAAGATTGAACAAAAATAGTGACCAAGATTGAATAAATTGGTCAATTTTGACACTGACGAGATGTTTATTGTTGATTTATTCTTCAATTAATCCCAATATGCCTAAGACGAAGTATTCAAGAGTATGAAATGGAATTGTGGTGGTGATTGTATCTATAAAATAAGAAAGAAATCTTATGATGATAAGACTGAAATTATAGATCTATGCGTCTCTTTCGAACTATAATTTTGTTCAAGTGTTTAAAAGAGACAAAGGAATAAATGAGTTATGTCTTGTTATCACAATAGTGACATACATTGTAATAGTAAAGAAAAAAAATTTACTCATATGACTTTTGAGTGACAGTTAATGACAGTCGTAAAGAATAAAAGAATGTAACATGTTTTGTTTATTAGAACTCGTAGGTACTATGCGTAATTATAACGCAACAGAAATGTAAGGCCGGTTACGTTCTAAAAACTTCGGTAATTTTCCATGTTTCCGTGAATTTTTGTTTTGCAACATTTTGTAAGTTGTCCAAATATTACTATGTAAAATTACACATTTCTAACTAGCAATATGCGACAATATTTAATTAAAGAAATCGTATAATTTTTCACGAAAACCCAAAGAATTAATGACTTAAAATTGGGTTACTAACCTGAGGTTAATTACCCCTGCAGGGATAATTATAGGAGGATTCACAAATCAAATTAAATAGAGGACAAAATATTATATTCCCTGTTTTTTAGCAATCAAAAAACGATGTTACATAACGCGCTGTTCGTCCACCCTTCCCTCCAAATGCGTAAAGCCATCTTCTACCAACCCTTCCCCAAATGTATGTAACATTTAAACAGCTCCTAACTAGTTAACCATTCTTACAGGCGTGGTTCCGTTTAAATGAGTACTCCAGTGGCGTCGGTTGGTTGTGTGTAAAGGTATACGGTGCGAAGGGTCTCGCCGCGGCGGATTTGGGAGGAAAGTCAGACCCCTTCTGTGTGTTAGAACTGGGCAACGCTAGGTTACAAACACACACAGAGTATAAAACTTTGGCGCCGAATTGGATGAAGATTTTCACTTTGTAAGTATATTTCTTTACGTTTTTGGACTTTTTGGGTTATGTTGTATGATGTTTTTTTTTATTGAAGTGTTTAATTTGGTTCTGATTATTGCGAAGATAAATTAGGGTGTGTATTTTTAGTTAACTCCTTTTAAATTTCTCCTTCCTTATATTATTTTGCAGTATTATCATTACGGTATTTTATAGAAAAGTGTACCTTTTCATTTCCTTTGTAGGTTTTCTCATTTACCTTTTTAATGGATAATTTAGTATATTTTTTATTTAGATTTATTCGTGTCTACCCACAAGCTTACACATAGGTACCTATTGTTTTGTCTACGTTAACAAAAGGTGAAAAAATATGAAAAAATATCTTAGATGACCTGAACCCTAATCTCACAATGGTTTATTTATCTTTTAAACTTAGAAGCTTCCACAGCATCAGCTTGTTTAAAACAATATAAATTCATTTCCAGTACAGTGAAAGACATAAGTTCAATACTAGACATCACAGTATACGATGAAGATCATGACCATAAGGTAGAATTCCTCGGGAAACTTGCCATTCCTCTCCTTAACATTAGAAATGGGGAGAAACGATGGTTCGCCTTGAAAGACAAGAAGATGAGGGCTCGTGCGAAGGGAAACTACCCTCAAATCTTGTTGGAGATGACAGTCATTTGGAATCCGGTGGGTAGATTGTTTTTTTTAATAATTTACGACATGCGATTCGTGGCGGAATCGTAATTAATAATACCTACCTACCTAACACGTGATTATCTTCTTATTATTTATTGATTCCAGCAATTACGTCGTCATCTTAAATATAAACGTTTTAACTTGATATTATATTATATTAATATTTTATTATGTAAGAAGGAAAATCGTGACGCATTATAAATGCAACATACCTACTAGTAAATTGATATTCAATAAACACATTTGTTTTCTATAGACAATACTTTGAATGTTAGGTGTGTATTTAATTGAAACCTAATGCGAATTTTGGCTGCGATCCAATGCTCACTTGATACCTATAGAGATGCATACCTACTGTGAATTTAATATCAAGTATCAAGAAACTAAATCCAGTAAAAACTATAAAATTTAACCATGGTTCTCAATAGTGCATCTTATTAAACCAGAGATGAGACATCGATTAATATCAATCAGTGTTTATTGATAAGTTGATTAGAGATTTACTTTGAAATGTTGTTAATCACAGTTCCGTTTTTAATATTAGGGCACACGGGACCCTTGCCCAGGGCCCCCGACCTCATGGGGGCCTGAATATTTGAAAAAAATAACACTGAAATCTACTGAAAGTGAGCGCGAGAATTTTTATTTCCCGCAACAATTAGCGAAGTTTTTAAGAAAATATCGATTCAGACAGTTATACAGTTTACAATTTGCTCCATATTACTTTTCAAAGGGGCCCTAAATTTATGTGTTCCTAAGGGGAACATGACTTACAACGGGTCTTATTCATCACAGTGAACAATATACGTATACCTACCTATTATTCATACGATTAAAAATTCTCTTGGAAGAGCATAATGGAAGTGCTTTTTAATTATTATTATGACGGTATAAAATGTAGTTTCAATTTCATCCCAACCAACAATGCAGCTTGTTCAAGAATAATTTGCATTTTAATTCATATTCATGCGAAATCAGTAGGTATGCGCTTAATTTCGTACTGAGAATTTAATTCAACTTGCATTCAAACTCCGTGAGAGCTAATAGCTCGAATCTAACCTATAATTGGTTACTTACTTTATATGCAAAAGTAACTTTGTCTGTCTGTTTCGTTACCTTTTAAAGCCTGAACTCCTAGACCAATTTAATTAAAATTTGGTACACTAGTAGTTCTAAGCTAGGCAAAGGATATAGGATGGGTCTTATCTTGATTGTGTGATCCCTTGGGATGATAGGGACCTTTATGTGTTCGAGCGCCTGATGTTTAATGTCGAGTAATACGACAGATAGTGTCGCAAGGATTGTGAACAGAAAATCCATTTTTTAACCTATTTTATTGTGTGTGAGTTTAAGAGAAGCAAGGGCATGTTTTAGTTTAGGGACAGTTTGATCATTATGGGGAGGTGATAAAAAGAAAGTTTAAAAATGACCAACGGTCATTTAGTTGGGGGTTTAATGCCAAAATCCCGCTTTGTAAAATTAGTTTTTATAATACCACTTAAAAAATAACTAGGTACTTTTTACCTAAATTTTATTAACCCCATTAACTTAACCCTAAAATGTTTTTACAGTTAAAAGGAGCCATTCGAGTAGTGAACCCAAAAGAGCCGAAATACATGCATCAAGAGGCCAAATTCAAACGACAACTCTTCATCCGCAATGTGATGAGGCTAAAAGCTATCATCATGTGGTTTATTGAAGTTGGAAAGATTTTACAGTAAGTTTTAAGTTTCCAACAAGATACAGATATGCGTAGCTCCACATACTTGATGAAGATCCTTAAGTCCTTCTTAAATGCAGTTTTGCGTAAACCTTGCATGTCATGTTCATCACTTCAATATCACAAGCTTAAATATTCACAAAAACTGCTTTAAAAATTTCTGTTTTTGTTTTCGAAATAAGACAAGGCAAAAAAACGGATTAAATTCGTTTTCTGTCTATATCTCTGTATCTAACTATCTCCCTCTTAAATCTATATCTCTGTATCTATCTGTCTCTTTCTAGGGATTGTTTTGAGTGGGAGTCCCGGATTCGGTCTTTCCTCGGTCTACTGGCGTGGCTTGCCTTCTGTTACTACTACGAGATGTGGATGCTACCATTCCTCCTGCTCGTATTCTTCTCGAGGAACTGGCTCATATATAGATTGACAGGTATGTTGAGTAGACCATGGATATACGAGAGACCTCTCGAGTTATTATGTATAAGAGTTGTTAGCTATGATAAATATTTTTGTATATGTAATTTATATGCAGTGGCGTAACTATAGTGTGGCATAAAATGTCACGGGCCCCCGGTGCCAAGGGCCCCCAATCCGAAGGGCCACGAAACTCTTTTTTGCTCGTCTTTTGAAAATTTAATTAATTAAAAGTTTCACCAAAATATCGATTTTTATTGGGGCCCTATCTAATGAATTTGTCACGGGCCTCAGATGGTGTAGTTACGCCATTTTTATATGTTTATTATGACATTTTAATTTATTATTGCTTTGCTATTTATTGTTTACTATTAGGTATACATATTCCTCATTAATTTAAATATATTTTCTTTTATTATTTTAGAGCCCATTAAACGTTTTCGAAGTAGTCCATTGGAATATATAAAGTATTTATGTGGTAGTAAGTGCAATATTTATTGTTAGATGTTGTTTGTATCTATGTTGCATGCATGTTGTGCTTAGGGTATGTTCACATGGCGCGTTACGTCAGATCAACTTTGTTACTATGCAGGTATAGAACGTATATTCCTTCCATGTGTAGTGTTCGTACAACGCGCTTTATAGTAACTCATGAAATTTTTATGAAAAAAATCCCGCAGACGTATCTAATGCTCCGTGTGAACACACCTTTACACTAACGTATTTTTATCTGTGAAATTCTAAATGAAGTGATATTTATTATGTATATAAAATCCGCTTCTAAAAAGGTACATTGATCTGATTGATGAGGTAAATTGATCAGCAGTAAATTTACTGTGTACTTTGTATGGTAGGTGCAGTGTATTAGTATTACAGTTAGAACATTTTTGTGTTTTAGGAGGAAACCCCCTTTTGTTACCAGTTGATGATGATGATTTACAGGCTGAGGAAGATGATGAAGAAGAAGTTGATAAGGTTTGTAAAAAAGAAAAATAATAAATTACACTTTTTTAATGCTTACTCACCCCATTACATTGATGATAAGACGTTAAGTATATTAAGAAATGCAAACAATTAACTGGAAACAAACTATTGCATTATCTTTATCTTATGATAGCTTTAATAATAATATTTTAATGGGTCCGAAAATCGGAACCAGATTCTTGTTTAGCCATAAATAATTGAGGTTCGTTACTTAAATTGTATAGTTTTAAAACCTGACCATAAACAACCTGAGGATCTATAGTCTATGGTCACTTATTGTTTTTTTTAGCGAAGACTATAAAGCAATGTTTATTCACTTTATTCCTAAAATATATGCAACACTTTAATTAACCGTATTTATTCACACTCTTAGCAACAAAATAATAGATCCCTAATTTTTACGCGCTGGCAACACTAACACGATTGTTTTTTTATTAAGGTATTTTGAACGTAATTGTTGTTTCAGGAAGAAAAGAAATCACTAAAAGAAAGGCTACAAGCAATACAAGAAGTAACTCAAACTGTACAGAATGCTATCGGTTATGTTGCTTCTCTTGGAGAGGCTGTGAAAAAGTATGTAAATATTGTTTTTTTTTTCTTTTTTTATCCCTTACAAATACCTGTCTATACTAGTTTTATACTTACATAATTTAATTACTTATCCTGGTTAATAACAAATCGAATAACAATGTGGAACTCAATCATTTAATTCGAAACCCTGTATTATTTATTCCGCTTTTATTGATTTCATAGTAGTCTTTGATTACACTAATTACAGATTATAAAGACAATAAACTGGCGGCAGTACTTAATTACTAATCCGACTAGCTGGTACAGTAAGGCTGGCTTACACTATGACAGTTATTGGTTTAGTAGTACTGGCGCCAGTAATTATCGCCAAGAGCTTAAAAACTGTCTCAATATTTTTTATACTTTTTACATGTTAAAAAACCATTGTAATTTTTAATACAAATTAATTTATTAAAAGTTAAGTACTATAAAGTAATACTTCTGTTTATCTTCAATAAAATGTATATTTATTTAATTTAAATTTTGTTTTAGCCTAATGAACTTCACTGTCCCGTATTTAAGTTATATAGCAATAATCATGCTAATGGGAGCGATGGTGGTGCTATATATTATTCCCTTGAGATATTTGCTAATGGCGTGGGGTGCGTACCATTGTAATTATAAAGTTGTCAAATAATAAGGTGTGTCACACACAGATAAATTTAAAAATATATTTTTTACAGGCGTCAACAAATTTACTAGAAAAATACTTAGACCACATACAATACCCAACAATGAAGTACTGGATTTACTTTCTAGGGTTCCTGACGATGAAACTTTAGTGAGTATAAAGTGTACACCACTGATTGTTTAACGCTACGGCATTATAATTATACAAGTAGTACGTAATTAAAATACCTATTTAATACAGTTAATTATATTTCGTATCTAGCTGGATGTCCGGGAACTTAAACCACATTCTCCAAACGACAACAGAAGAGATGCAAGAAAGAAACACAAAGCCGCGTAACAATAACTAATCCCGATTCGGGAACGAATTGAGGACTTACCAAAACGTATAAACCTTAGAAGACTTAAAACTAGGTCCTACGACTTTGTAAATAAAAAAGATAAAAGTTGTTTAAATCGAAGGCAGACCGTCGAAAAATGAAAAGATCGAAAAAGATGGCTTCGAATTTATCAAAGACTAGAAATATATGAAATTCTTAGTACCTAGATATTGATCTGAGTTTTATATCTTTTTTGAAAAAATACAATGATTCCTGCTAAAATCCACATTTTCCATTTATATTGAATACTTATAATATAGCTTCCACTTCCACTAGTATTCTCCGTCTAAAAGTTATAATGGTTAATGGCATCGACTGTCCGTTGTAAAGCAAAACAAAAAATATAATTGTATGCAATAATAATCGCACAATAATTTTAAAAACTTTATTTGTGTAATATATGTAAGTAATTAAGTTCAGTGCATTTTATTTCGTGTATTTATTTGTAAGAAAAGCCTGTGATTATAAGATCTGTAAACAGTCTCGACTAGAGTACCTAATATAACATCAAATAACCCGTTTATCGGATCAATGGATAAGTTTTTTGTAAGTTATTTTTATAATAATGACGGGGAAAATTTAATTTTAAAACCATGACTTGAAATTTTAATTAAGTTATTATGGTCCAAAATAAATTAAAGACCATAAGTACATTTCTTCCAGTTAATTCTAGATATAAATTATTTGAATAATTCGGAGATTATCCTCAAATAGATTGTGGTAGTTTAAATTTCGTAGTGAGAGCATTGAAATTGTAAATAACGTAAACTGCCGTGTCAATATCCAGGTGAGTTTATATTGAATAATTGATTTTTCATAGTACTAAAATGAATAATAATTGATAGGTACTAGTATAAAATGATTCCTGTTAATATTTTGTCTATTTTGTTAAAGAAAAATTGCCTAGTACAGAACTTAAGAGTTAAAATTGTTATTCAATGTAAATTTACCAGCTGTCAATAAATTCATATTGACGTGTTAGAGGTGCTCCTGTATTTTTTTTAAGTAATAAAGTTGTTGCATTTATTTTTATTTCCATATTGTATAAAGTCAAGTTAGTTATGTATAGATAGGATTTTTAATACGACAATTTTTCTATAAAATGTTACATGTTTTGTTAATGTTACAAGTTTTTGATGAATGAAAATTATTTTACATTTCATAACTTTATTCGAATATACACGAACATAGTAGCATAAGACTGAGACCAAAATCATTATGTAGCGCCATTAAATATAGGAGAGTTATAATAATTTATCTCAGATTCTATTTACGAAAATATCTTATCTTCTTGTCTCTAAAATTTTCATGTCATTGAATTTAAAATTGTAGGTATTTCGTTCAGCACTATCAACAAAGTTAATAAATGGCATCTATGCTATTTTTAATCCTTTTAAATTAAATCAGTAAGTACATTGCTGCATAATATGCTATAAAAATAATCTTTGTAACTCCGAATATTTTTTCTGTGGTATTTTGCGAGTGACGTTGGAAGAAATTTTACACATAGCTGCTGTATATACGTGTGAACACCAAAACAAAAATTGTTTATTACCTAAAAGGAATTTAACTTAGTACTTCTATAATCTTTAATTAAAATAGAATTGTTTTATTACTTAGCAAACTACTTACTGGAAATGTAGCTGTGATCACATAATTACATTCTAGAAAATAATGTTATTTACAAAAAAGTACATATGTTACTGTGTAAATTACTGCTGTTCAAACATAAAAAACTTATATCCATAAGCAATTTTTCAAAGTACCACTTTGTTATAAAAATAATTATGTCTCTATTTAAAATCAAACCTTTTCCATATTATACTCCTGGTATATTACCCATATGTTAATCACAAGAACTCATTTTATATGTCTCTGTATAATTATGTTTCATATTCATAATAATAATCAGGTTAAGGATAATATTTTTTTGAATATTTGTACTGTTATATTACGTTTATAATTTGATATCGACTACTTAGTAATTAGGTATAATTTATTATAAGATTGAAAAATACACATTTGTTTATTAATTGGTTCAGTAATTTAGTTAAAATGGGCTTTTTTTTTTAAATAATTGTGTGTTTATCATAATGGTAAAGGCGAAAATATCTTTATTGCTACATTTGTCTAACAAAAGTGATCAATCGTTATCTAGTCATCAGCTTTTTAAACCTAACATTTATCTGTAAGTAGTTGTACATTTTTATATATTATTAATATTTCTTTTAACAGAGCACATGCCATGCACAAAATTTCTACTTGTACATTTTGCACATATTATGCACTTCGATAATCTAACTTTATCACCTCTACAATATTTCCATATATTTTTGGGTTTTAAGTGACATAATATAAATTACACTACAGATTTGCCAAAATATTTTGTAACCAGACAATCAGCACGTAATTTTGACAATCGACATCGATCGATTGATCGAATCGATAATCGACAAATTTTCATCGTTATTAAACGATGATGACCAGTGAGTTTTTTTACCTAGTCTTCCTATATTCAAAGTAAAGATATATTACCTTGACTTCCCATTGTATTTTTGTGTTAACTTATGACTATACTACATTTTTTAAACAATACATACTACATCACAGTGTTTTACTCTTCCACTTTTTAAATGTTCTTAAGCCTAGATACATGTAATTATTGCATTACTGTATTTAAATCATTTATATTCTCAAAAACTTAATCTATGTATTAAAATTTTGCGAATCTAAGCATTATACCTCAAATACAATCTCTATTATATGTATATTGTTTTATTAGATTCATGAGTACTCCAAAATGGATAATATATAAAAAAATAAGAAGCACAAAGTGATGATCAATGTTAATGCTTTTCATATTTTAAAAGAATAAATTATTACAAAAAATATTGTGTTTTGTTGTCTTTCCCCGCTTGCCTTTGTTTTTAACTTAGTTTAATAAACAGTATTGTGAGAGGAAACCTGAGCCCAGCAGTAAGACACTTAGCGATTGTAATGAAGATGGTAATTATTACTACTAGTTGGATCAATAGAAGTAAGTAATAGTTTATTTATACATAACCATTGCCTCAAGTAAATGAAATATAGGTATTTATAGAGACAAATTTGCATCAGTTGCTTATAATTTCTTTTGAATAAACTTATTAACCTACATTAAAATCGTTTTCTAATACCCACTAAAAATATTATTATGAATACCTAAGCTCTAGGTTTTCTCAGTGATAAAGAAAGAATAGACAGTAAAACGAATAAAAAAGTGCGTAGCTACTGTACTCACTATATAATTTAACTCTACTAATCATGCAGTGTAAGCACGGCATAACGTCACAACTTGGTAACATTTTAGTACAATTTATTTTACTACTAGCAACATTACCTCAACCTGCGCCATTGCTGAGATCTGAGATGTCAAGTACTGCTGTCGTTCGTTTCATTCTGTCAATAAGTCGTGGCCGTGAGTGAGTTCATGAGTTGACTGACTGTAGAAGTGCCAAAATTCAATAGACCCCAGACCGCAAGAGCATCCACCATCATGGGTTCAAAATTACAAGAGTTCAAAGAAACTTTGGAACGAAGCTTGGTCGACAAAAGCAAGCCATGGACGAAGTATTTCGATAGGGCAGAACAAAGTACCGGTGTGAATAGGGTGTACCTATTTGTCGGTGAGTTGGACTTTTCAGTTTTCAGTCGCGTTTATTTATATCCTTAGCAGTTCGATTGAGTTTGCCTTTTTTTGTTGCAGGACTGGTCGCGTTCACTGGTTTATATTTAGTGTTCGGTTTCGGTGCGGAGTTGATATGCAATTCTATTGGGTTCGTGTACCCAGCTTACATGTCTATGAAGGCTTTAGAATCGCCGCAAAAAAATGATGACACGAAGTGGCTGACGTATTGGGTGGTATTTGCGTGCTTTTCGATCTTGGAATACTTTTCGGACTTCATTGTCGGCTGGTTTCCCCTCTACTGGCTAATAAAGGTGAGTAATTTGTGAGCAACCATATGCTTTGTGGAAGCCATATTGGAGAATGAGTGAGTAGGCCACCTGCTCTTTTTTTTCCTTTTTTTTTTTCTTTACACTACTACCACAGATTACTACAATAGATTTTTTATGCAATAATTTTACATTTAATTAAATTTTTTGTCTTTATGAGTTTAAATCAATGTGCAATGTGCAATTTTATTGCTGAACTTACAGTTATAATGCCAGTAATTTAGATTTTTATCGCATCATCATAAAATAATTATTACTTACACAGACATAATTACACAATAACTTAACAGTTTTATTCTAATTTGCATTGCAAATATTACTCTCATTTTATTCATTGATAAACTACTAGAAATTCTTTCATTCAAGTTTAAGTTATATTAAGAAAAACATTAATTAAAAATGTGCAATTGATTAAAAAATGTTACCTTATTAGAGAAATGATTCATCAATGTGAACTCAAGTCTTACAAAAGTAGTATAAAAGTATATTTATACTTATCATCATAACAACTAATTGATTTAATGACATCATTTGTTATGAGGAAATAAAAATAAAACTAAGTAATTACAAAAAACATCCAAATACACAGTAAGCCAAATCATGTAACTATAATCTTCTCATTGGTTTGTACTTATGTACACACAATTTCACTCTAGAAATTATTAATAAAAATAAGCATATTTGTATATCTAACATAATTCCTACATTAAATATTATTATTATTGTCTTGCCACTGAGAATAGCATAGACTATCTAGACTATAGAACAGGGTTTCTAAACTTCAAAGTTTCACTAACCAAATAAGTACCTTTTGTTTTATGAAATCTCATATGTTGACCTTTATTTTTTAAATAGTACATTGTATCTTTTCCCTGCTACATTTTACTCTTTCCCCAAACTTGACATCATTTTATTGACATTTTAGCTTCAAGTGTGTAATATAATTTTGGCAGAACCATGATGACTCTTCCACGGAACCCCTAAACTGGCATTTCCCTGCTATAGAGAAGCAAGTACTAAATTCTCATCAATTCTATTGTTTTTGTTTATACACCACTTTGAAAATGTATGAGATGTCAAGGCCGCAATTAACTCGTGAATACTAATTTGAATTCAAACAACGCATGTATTGGTTATTGTTTAAAAATGAGTCATCTTTCTTCAATTCAGGTTTTTAATTGATTCACAAAATTATCATTTAGATAAATAATGACTATGGATTAACTAGTATAAAAGTAAAAAAAAAACAATTTTAACCGCTAAAAATTTCCTGCTAAGAATTACTCTACAACTGTCAACAATACTAGTAAATGCAACATTTAACCTTTAGATTATGAATCTATACCTAGTTATGCTAATTTTCTATCTAAATGTACCACACAATTTATCTCTAATGCTATTATTAAAATCTTTTATGATAACGAAAATTATAATGCATGTAGCACAGGTTTTAAATTATGTAAAATGGCCTTAGTATTTTATAATAGTTAATAGGGGGTTAGTATGTTTTTGAAGTGATTTTAGGGCATATATTATTAAAGTTTTCCT
>LGAG01000847.1:210123-223981 GCA_001278395.1 Lerema accius | reverse complement strand
TCGTACAAAATTATAACCAAACACGAACATTCCAACTTGTAAGAATTAATTTGTAGGATCAAAGATATTTTTGAGAAAATGAGAACGGAGGGCGCACAAACCGATTGGAATAACTTTACTTGCATTAAACCAGTTGAGCTGATATTAATGTATAATAATTGTACAAAATACCTACTAAATATCTACATTCACAACATTTATAAAAATAGCCCAGATTCAGAAATCCAAAAAGTGACCATGGTCGTCTGAGGGCCCACAATTAACGAGTTGTAGCGTTGGCCGTATTACACCTACAAATTTTTCCTTTAGGCTACAATTTTTTTTAAGCTCCTACTAAATTTTTATCGAAACGGAACCAACGATTTCAGATGTGGGCCCTCTGAGGGAACGCAAGCTAAAATCCTTTAAAATTATTAATGACGATTGACTGATTGACAAGATAAAAATTGTGAATGAGAGATTTTTGTGAATTTCTACAGATATTTACAAGCTGTTTCATAGATAGATAGATAGAATGAATGACAAAAGATTAGGTGAATGGATAAGTAAAAAAATATGTAATAAAAGGCCTGGTTGAGGTTCGAAATTTAAAACTGAATTCGAAATACAATAATGTACGAGTTTAGGGCACAATGGCGTATGTTTATTAGTGTAACAAAGGCACGAAGGGCACGCAAGGACCTTGTATTGACGCCCTTTGTGTTGGACAGCAGTGCGTGACCGCCAGTATACGTAATACCACGTGTTGTGCCCACAGACCATGTAGAACTAGGCTCGTAGCAAAATTTAAAAAAAGAATTAAAAAGAAATGAGAACATTTAGGGACCTGCGCACACTAGGTTTTTTGATGTTCGGCAAAGATGTTTTTCTCAGTTTGCCTACCTATTTTGGTTTTGTATAAATGTATTTGTACTGATGTATTTTCGTGTTAGCAGCACATACAAAACAATTGTCTGCAAAGGATTAAAATCTAAATAGCAACATATTTTATTTAAAAAAAATATTTTCCTTTTTCCGATTGCGTTTGGTGATTACTGATATTATCGTCTGCTCATTTTAATTAGTATTAATTGAAACTGGTTGTGGGAAGTCAAATGTACACAATAAATAAGACTTCTCCTACGGAAGATATCTGTAGAAAATCTGTTTAAAAAAAGGCTTAGCTAGTATTATGTTGCTAATTGTGGGAAAGAGATAGCAATACTTATTATCATTTACTATGGAATCCTCACTTTCATGCCGTATCTTTTGTATTATAATTATGTTGTACAAAATAAAATGAGGTGACACCTGTAATAACTCATCTCTGACTCTTTAGATAATTGTCTCAGAAAATTAATAGGAAACAATTGACATTTATTTAATAGCTACAACTATTCTAGTGTAAAGATTCTGTGGTATAATCATTTAGTTGTTATGACTAACCACCGACATTTTATTGGATAAATTACCTGTAATGGAGTAGAGTTACGTTCGCTATAAATAGACATTCTGTTGTCTTATCTTACCAGACGTTGAGAAATACCTGTACAATAATAATATACTATCTTTTAACTTGTCAGTTAACAGAACAAAAAAAATATCAGAAATAGTATGTTTGTTAAAATTATATTTTATGTTAAAAATAATTTCCGTCCTTCATAAAAAACCAAAAAAAAATCTGCACTACATTGCATACATTCGTATCGTCTTTACGATAATTATTTTCTGTCTCATTTATACTCAAAAAACGGTCCAAAAAGTCGTCTTCGTATTTTAATGATAAGAAGCGTTGTTTCTGTAAGTACTTATGTATAGATTTACCGGTACGAAGCGAGTGCGGGTAGTACTTAGTATAGAATTAAAGCATGATAAGTAGATTCTATTTCCGTGATAATATCCTTGTGTATCAACTACAATAGCTATTTTGACTCACTAACATTGTTTGACCTCAAATAAGACTGCTAGCGGTATACTTATCGTTATGAAATATGGTTATATTTAAAACACCTATCTCCCAGCTATGTAAACAAATACACAGCGATAATGACATTGAACGCTGGCAAATGACACACACACACACACACATACGACTACGTATATATGTGTACTTATATTATATACCTTACACATACCTAGTTAGCGTTACAGATAACTATCAAGCTCAAAATGATCAAGTTCTCCTTATAGTATTACATTTTCAATTTACAATAGACCGTCGATTATCCGAATGTCGATCAACCGAACGATTACTTATCCGAACTACCAAATTAAATTCCATTTTAAATTTTTATTGTTATTGCATTCAGAATAATTATGTTTTGTTGCAAAAACTGCAATTTTTTATTTAATTCCTACTTATCATTAAGTTTGTAAATATGGCTTTCATTCACCTATGGATAAAATAATAAATAAATACGGCTATATCGACTATATATACAGTTCGATTATGAGAAAAAGCCGGATTTCCTAACACCCTAACGCTCTTCTGTATTATAAGGTTTCCTACCCTAAGTAAAGTTTTAACAAAACCTTATGACTAAGACTGCTGTCTGTCTGTCCATTGTGAAGAAAAATGTCTATCTAACTATTAAATTTTCTATATTCCAGTGCATCTTCGTGATATGGTGCTACCTGCCCACCGACTACAACGGATCACTGATCATATACCATCGCGTCATCCGTCCATATTACATGAAGCATCATGGACGTATTGACGACATGGCCAGTTCTGGTAAGCTCTGAAACTAACTACTCTGTAACAGATTAGGTCACGTCACGCCTGTCAATCTGACAGCTGTCAATGTCAGTTGCAGTTGTCAAGTTGACGTGTCTTAATGCGCGGTTTTAGTTTGGAAACGTTTGATTTGGATTTCGAATTTGGAAATCTGATTTTTTTATTATTTATTAGGGGAGCATATTGGTTTTAGGTCATAATGCTTTATAAATACTAATATTGGGGTATAGGACCCTATGGTCATGCTATGGGATGTGGTAGGTTTGGAAATGAGGTCAATAGTAATTTGATTTTATACTTTTTTGATTGTTTTTCTCAGTTGATCAGATAAAATTGGGTATTGGTTCGGTTTTGGGTTTAGGGTATTGGCATATTTATTATGAAATCATTTAAAAAGTTGAAACTTATGTAATGAATTATGTAAATCATGAAAAAAAATTTGTTAGATAATAATACACTACCATTAACTACAAAGACAGGTTTTTTAAAAGTTTAATTTTAATTTTAAAAAATATTCAAATAATAATTTATGAAAATGAGGCTATCTATCACAAAACTCATATATTTATACAAGAATTCCTTATTACCAGAGCTTTATAGCTTTAAATGAACTATGAACATGCTAACAAAGGACTCATAATTTTGTCAACATTATAGACATTTTGGAGGACCTAGTGAGGACAGCCAACAAAAACATTGATAAAACCTTCAAGGGTTTGAACAAAACTCTCAAAGAACTACACAGAGAGTAAATTTACCGGTAATAAGGTAAACTTATCATTATGACAAGCTTGCATGGTTCGGGACGCTTGGCTTAAAAGGGTATATTATCGCTAATATGTTAGAATTATGAGCGTCACTAAGCCAAATATTTATAAATAGAGAATGGGATTAGGCAACATCACCTTTTATACAAGACTAAAATACTATGTACACAATACAAATATTAAAAAGAAATTCACAATTAATAATTTTTTGACTTAAATAGACAAACATAGGTATAGTGAAAATTTATGTGATTTTATTCCAATAATTCATAATTTTTCTATTCTTCTACTCGATTTTTGTACATTGGCTTGCGACGCTCTTAATTAGAATAGATGAGTTAGGTGTTATATACAATGGGTTTCATATATAGCACGCTTGAATTGTACCTTAGGTCACATTTCTCATATTCCTTATTCTTTCTACATATCAATTCCCTAGTTTCCTAATCAGGATTTGTTGTAGCAAATCTAGACATGAAGCTAATTAGTATACATCTGATTTTTCAATTATAAAGGAATAAGTGTTACCTATATCTTTCACACTAAAAAGTATGGGCCATAGTTTTGTTGTGCCATGATTTTGCGAAGAATTACAATTAGATGATATTTAATTTATCAACAAACAGCATTCAGATACTTGTCTTAGCCCAGAATTAAATTAGAGGCATATTACATACCAAAACAATTTTGTATAATTTTCCTAGTAAGGTTTTCTTAGTTAAATAAATGCTTCTGTAGATTTTTTAAATGTGGGTGTGTTTTGTTTACGTTTTATAAAATGTTTGTGTTAATTGGGTTATTGTTTGAGGATTATTGTCTGATAACACCTAGCAACAAAGTGTCACACTTTTGTTTTTTCTCCGATAGACTATTCTCTAATAGACTGATAGTTCTTCACTTAATTTAGAGATTGTGGGTGAATATTTGATGTTAAATTAAAAACTAATTAGCTATTGGAATCAACACTAAATTGAGAGATATCAACATAATTTATTTTGCTGTTTATTCTCTTAATTAATTAAAACAACGCAACGATTTTTTTTAGTTACTAATAAATATATTTTTGAATAATTAAAAAAAAATGTAATTTTTTTCTATTCATTTTGAATTTTTTGAATAATGATTATTTTTTTTATAAAAACAGCAAATATCCCTGAGATGGTGCAAGATGCAAAAAGGAAGATAAATGTTTCGATGAGCAAATTAAACAATAATTGAGTCTGTCATTCGCATTTTGTTCGCAATGTTAGTTGATTTTCATTTTTTTTTAGTATTTTTTATACATTCTCTCATCTTGGTGTAGAATAGAAACATTGTATAATGTACATAGTTGAAAGTTGAAATCAACCTTAATTTATCATTATGCCCTATTCATTATATAATAATTGATAAAATATTAGTGAATTCATGGATACAGCTTGGAAAAGTAGTTTATTTTGTCATTATGTACAAGTCTTGCTAAATAACTCTATTGACTAAAATATAATAAACTAATGATATAGAAACTTACATAAACAATTAAATGAATAAGTTAATAGGCTAAAACTAAATGTTATACATAAATATTTGTCATTATGTTATATTTTAAAACAAAATACAACCGCTTATTACAACAACAACATTCCAACAATATTACAACTGCGAAAACGCAACAAAAATGTTGTCAGGATTAATAACTAAACTGACTAGGGCTAGATTTCTTTTTAAATCTGTAGTTATGAATGGATTTGTTTAAAAAATTCTCACATAGCTACTAATCTTGAATGTCTATTATAATAATGATAAGAGCAATATATTGTACATAACACAACAGCGTTTGACATGAGCCAATCATGATAAAACATATTGTAGTGATAACATCCCTGTTATCACGAATACTGAATTGGTTTGGAGATTTCGATACTTAGCGATTGCGTTAACTTTTGTAGTATTGGATTAAAATTTTGAAAATATTCTTTTTGGTGTTATAAGTATTTATGCAATATTTTTTATGTAATATATTTTTGATATTTTCTTATACTTAGAAAAAAAATCCCTTTTGTTTATTTTTTTTTGCATATTTTTTAGTATAATAATATACCTATTGTAACTTTTTATCCAATCCAAGCAATGTTTGCTTTTAAAACGTGCTTATTGTAAGATAAAATAGACATTAAATCCTAACTATAGGTATAGGATGATAATTTGTCTGCAATACCCCTAAAATCCCTAATTTATATTAATACTGTCCACATACAAACAGTTCTTGATAAAAGTACTATGTGAACAAAGTTTTAGGCACTGTAATTACCCTGCAAATATTATAATGTTGGTACCCTGTCCCTGATTTTAGGTAAACAAGAATAGAAAATACATGTTCTGTAAGTACAGATCCAGGCTGGAATGCTTTGGTATAGCTTTTTATCCTTATAATAAGCAGTGCGCTTGGAATTAAAATGACTAACATCTCCATAATTATAATATTTTTGTTTCCCTGTTAAGTTTGTTAACATGATTATATGTAATTTTAAATTGTTTTATTAACATTAACTTTTGAAGGTTGTGGTTGATGCTGTTGTTTTGATAATACTATTCTATATTTAATATTATTTAAACAATTATGATATTGTATTGACATTGGTTAATTTAATCTTATCACTCTTTACCTTATATACCTACCAGACCAGGACAGTAGGTACCTACTTATCTCACTACGTGGTACAGGCACAGAGGAAAAATATATAGACTGAGAGTTCGGAACAAATGAGCGTAGAAGAAAAAAAACATAACGTACTTATCAAATTATAACGTTTCCCGGTACATTGCTCGTCAGGCCGTGCTCTGTGACATACGTCAAATCGTAAAAAAAAAAAGAAAAAATTAGTCTTATACATTTTTTGGTCTGAGCGTACAGGTTACAAAGTAACTATTTTCTAATCTGTGGTACAGGTTACAATTACGAGTTTTCTCTCTCTTTAACGGCAGATATTTGAATGAAAACTCGACTCAGTAATATACAAATAATAACATTGTTATTAGCAAGGTGGTTAATATAGGTATACCATTAGTTTTCAAGCTTGTTTGATTATTCAGTTCATTTTAATAAATATAGTGGTACTAGACGGTAGAGGAACCATAATGTTATTGTAGAAACTATTCATTGCTTAAATGACTTCTTGCACCAATTTCTCAACTGGAAATTAAATGAAAAAATTTATGATATTAAGTTACTAAAACAGGAAAAAATATTGTATTTGTTAATGAGTTAATTGTGTGTGTTATTATGTTAATATCAAGTGCCAACAGCCGATAATTTCTACAATACATTTCTTAATGATCTCACTCATTTAGTCTTGGTAATTATTATAGTATTTATCAATTATATTGTGATTTTAGTATCGAATTTGTAAGTGACATGAAATTCGGTTGCCATAAAATTTATTTATGAAGATTTTAAAATCGTCTGTTGACACTTATTTTAAGCTGGCCGCATACAACAGGAATTCTGATCCGGAATTTATTTATACCACTGATTCTCAAAGGGGTCAGGGGACCCCCAGGGGTCCAGGGGAGACTCGACGGGGGTCTACGTTGGTGTGACAAAAAAAATGGGGGTTCATGATTTGTAATTTGAGGTCCACAAAAATATACCTAACCAATTTCCTGAGCCGCAATGCAATTTATAGTACTAGTAAGCGAAATTGGGGTTACAAGCCGTGGCGGCTAGTGGGCCATCAAACTGATCGTGCACTTTACTTTTTACCAAGCATTGTTAAAATTAGAAATTACAATAAATTAATATTTAACAATCTAGTCAATGTTTATTACTATTATTTTTCACTCACATACGCTATCCCTAACAATATAATAACGAAAAGAAAACAATTACTTTCGGCATTACCACAGTATAGAGAGACTAACAGTAGTAAAATTCTTGACAATCACGCACCATCTACGATTTTGTTCTAAAACAAAACCGAAACCGAACCAAAATCCGTATCTGTACAACAAATGTTTGTGTGCGTTCGAGTTTTACTTACTGGTAGTCTCTATATTGTGGTATTACGTAGGTAAACGAGGAGCAAGATGTTATCCACGGCCACTCTCGATTGATATCGATAATCTTCGGACCTCTCACGTGATGCACGGTAACAGACTAGTTTCTCCATACATTTTCCTTGTAACATCTTTTGTCTCATGCGTTTTAGCTCACGTATAAGTTGTACTAGCTATCTAGCTAACCGCGTGCACTTGCTGAAGCGCACGAGAACACAGCGAAAATAAGCCTTAATAGTTTAGCAAACATTTGAAATAATATACGTATCAAAATAATGACGGTTTAGCGAAGAAGTGTACCTACTTTAGAGGCAGCCGCCACTGGATGATAGTACCGTGACATCTGTCTCCTTTTGTTATCGAGATATTCGCGTCGGCACAACTTACCCTGGGCACTTTCAACCCTGCTCTCCCCTACTGATAATATAAATTCCGGACGTCTGCGCTAGGCTCATGGAATCAGGGTTCCGAACGTATGCGGCTAGCTTTAAAATCTGTTTTGAATTTGGAAAATGATTTTTAATCTTTCCTTTTTTAATTTTCAGCCAGTCGCTTAGTAACGGATGCAGTGAGGAAGACCAACTAAATCCCGTCGTTATTTTTTTTCTTAAATTGCGAGGGGACAAGTACAAAATAATTAACTGCACCGCTTTATACTCAAAACGCGCTGAGTCGCTATTTGACGAAAATAAAAAAAAAATCGAAAAAATATTTTATAATTCAAACATCGAACGCAAGTGCTATTACGTCATTGTAAAATGGCGGGAACTCTAGCACGTTTTGACTACCCTCTTAATATTAAAAATTAGAGCTTTTATCTCGGTAATGGGCTTTTTTGTAATTTCATTAGATTTAAAATGGACCCAAGTTTGTATTATTGTCTATTATTAGGTAAGTGTTTTTGTATTATGTTCGTGACTGTTTTACAAGGTTAGTTTAAAATCTTTAGTTTAATCTACCCTCTCTTGCGTCTTATAAGATCTTTTAGGGAATAAAATTTTATTTTTAGATGATTAAGTAAAGATCGTCATTAGTTGTTTTGGGTTCAATTTTCAATGACAAAGAGTCGAAGTGAAATGACGATTTAATGTTATCACTTTTACATCAAATATTTCTACATATTTAATTAGGATTGAGTTATAAAAAATAAAATGAACCATCAACTAGTCGGAAATATATTTCTAACAGAATTTTTGTTGTGAGCATTTTTAAGTTTAAATTACTTTTTTTTTGCTTCAACACATTTTGTTAGTGTCGCATTTGAATATCGATTAGTGAGCAGCTTTCTTTTTTTTTAATTGTACTTTATTTCGTCTCGCTCTTATAGACTGCCAACGTTAACGTGTTGCTAGTTTTTATTTTTTTTTAATATTGGAATAAAAAACCTTTTTCATCATAATTATCGTTGAATCTCTTCTACTTAATGTCAGTGGAAATCGAGCCCTAATTTTCCCTATGTAAGGCCTAGTTTAGAATAATGATTTTCTTGGTTTACCCTTTAGCTTTGCTCAAGGAGTGTTTACCTACGGTTGTTTAATTAAGTTACATCTAAAAAGACCCTGTTTTGTAAGTTTGTGTAGGTTTTTACACGCGTTTATAGCAACGAATGCCTTTAAATGTCGCCATTGTTCGAAATATTTAAGCATTTAGTTTGGTGGGAAGCAATATTTTTGTACAATTTAAAATTACCAATTTTAAGCATTTGGAATCGTGTTTTCATATACCGCTTGTGATTTTTAAATTCACGATTAGTGTGCCTTGGAGAAATTTGGCTATCTGTATATTATTCACGATGGAATTGTTAATCTTGTCATTTTTCACGTAATAAAAGGAATTCATTGTAAAATGTGTTTTATTTATTTGATGTTAAAGTTGTATTTACCCGACTACGTTTACATTTAGTATTATCCAGTGTAAGCAAAAGCAATTATCAAGTTATGTTAAATAGTTCAAAAGTAAGAAAGGAATCAAACACATAACCCGCCAGTAGTCAGGTGAAAATAAACTAAAACATAGATTGACCCTAAAATGATAATGTAGGTAATTTTGACCTACACAAAAGTATTTTCATCATATCTTTTGTATGTTTGTTTGACAGGCCGACAAAAACTCAGACATACCTGAAGTAAGCAGCCAAAGAGATGGATGGGTTGTGTGAAAGATATTATGAAAATTATATGAGTAAGTGTTAGATGATGGCTAATAGGGCGCTATAATACTATGAGCGCAAGAGACGTTGTTGCGCAGACCTTAAATAAAATTGGGAATTGGGCAGGAAGATGATACTCATAAGTAAGCAGGGCAGGGGAATGCATTCGTTTAGTCAATTCAAAATTGCAAATATCAATAAATTTTGTAGTCTATATTATGTATATAGAGGGTTATGATGATAATATTGACAATCAGCACTTTGTTAAGTCTTGAAAAAAAAAACTGGTATAATAATAATTACTTTTATTAACTACTTGATTACTTTTACTTACAAATTGGTTATTAAATTTATAGTCTACTAAATGGTTTATGCTAATTAGGCGGATGAAACAGTTTCCGCTTTTGCTTTATCTGCTTCTTCTTTCTCCTTCAGTTCCTTTTCTGTCCTTCTATTTCTCCAGGCCGTCATGTATGTCCTAGGGTGGATAGGGAAGAATCCAGAAAGACCTAGAATTTGAAGACATCAGTTTTAGAGAATAATAAACTCTACATTTAATACTACAGGATATCCTTATTCTTATTTGTATGAATCATCTTAGTTGTTGTTAGTTAATAAAATCAAATATTCAATTATCTATTTTACTCTTTATTAGTTATTTACATAATAGTTATATTACAATAGTAATATGGATAATATAGAAGTCCGACAGTAACAATGAGTAATTACCCATTTCAAGGAAACCAAGTGGATGGTTATGAGTGTTTATTAATCTTACCAAGTAACTCAGCAACTGGAGTAGAGACATGAGCTCCTTGACCCAACCAGAATTTCAACCGTTCCAAATTCAAAGCTACTAGTTTTTCATTGTACAAATTGGGCATCGGATCATATGAGCCTAATTGTTCTATCACTGGCTGGCTGTTAAGTCTTTTACGCTGAAAAAGTAAACATTCCATTTTTAAATTGTTTGCCTTATCTTATGTATCTTATAGAAGCATAGACAATCAAGCTGCATTTCAAACTTTACATGTTGATGACTGAGTTTAGTTGCATAAGACTATATTTGATGTGGCTATGAAACAGGTCATAATAGAAATAGATACTAAAGAGATATGTTAGTTGTTATTAAGTATTATACATTACAGACCAGTTCAGGCTTTGCACAGATGTAATAAAGTTTATAAAACATAATTTAGCCTGTCCTCAGTGATAATGAAAGAATGTTTCAAATTTAATGAGTAGTTTCGAAGATTACCTTTAAATACAAACATTACTTCTTCATTGGTATAGAACACTTGATTTTCATAACAAAAATTACTTTACCAGAATAAAACTTCAATACTAAGTAAAATGCAATTTATATATAAAAAATATACGTTGTTTTATAATGAACAACGTTACAATAATTAGGTTTTAGTAGAAATTAAAGTTTAAAATCTAATTTTAGTATACATACGTGAGTTACAGAAATGTGGAAAAACGGTCTATTTGTACACCCTTGGCGAATAAGACGAATTGATTTTGCTGCATTAACAAAGTATTTACCCGTACCACTTGCTGGGGGTAAACCCATGTTGATATATTTATTTAAAATCCGGCACAAATGAAAACTAAATCTAACAATCTAACCTTAAAATATAAAACACAGATTACTGACAGTGACAAATGGCATTTGACAACCTGATGCCTGATAGTGATAGGACACTTAGGACATTGACAGTACGACTGTCATACGATAATGACAGGTAAACTTAACTTTTTTTTGTATTAAAATGGTATTCGCTACATTCGGCCTTCGCTTATAATTTTCATTGATTCCCAGAAAAAAAAATATAATTTAGGTTGCGTACTTTAACGTAATTTATTTGTGTTAAAGTTCATTAGAATTATGTTTGTTTAATGTTATTTTAGTTCAAACTATTTGATTTTTTTATTAAAAGCGCGTATGGTGTGAACCTCCCTTGCGCGGAGTTGCGCCTGAAGTAAAAAGGTACCGTACTTTGTTAAAGGTACTTGAAGAAACTGAAAAAATCGACAATAAGCCGCGTCAGCAATATCGGTTAGTCTAAAAAAATCACCGATAATAGTCCCTACCCACTGATTAGTAAATAAAAAAATAGGTATATAATCTCGTTTCATAATAGTAATAGTACCTATGATACATTTACTAAATAAATACCAAATATAAATGCATACAAGAACGAGAGCTGAAAACTAGGATACGTAGGTACCGCCCGAGGTGACGAGCGGGCATGACACAAAGACTAAGAGTAGGCACTTGACTTTAGGCGACCTAGCCTCCGAGTTCCCTACATTAGGTAGCAGGAGCTCATGAATCATTCAGCGACTTTATTCCCACGTCGTATGAGAATAAGGTAAGAGAGTGTTCGAGAGTTACGTAACGCAATTTTAATTTTTTTTTAACCCCCTCCCCCTATGTATCGCTCTGTAACGTTTTTCTGTACACTCTCTGCTCCCTAAACGTTACGTAACACAAATGTGTATCTTTGTTTAAAAAATGTTGCCATTTTGTCGAGTTAGAAGAATTGAATTCCCTAATTTTTTTATATAATAAAAAAACAATGTTACGAGTAGACGTACCTATGGCATTGTTCGACCTCGACCTCCCTCTAAATTGCGTTGCGTAATACTTGAACGGCCCCTTTTGTTGAAGCGCTCATAGCCCTGTTATATGCGTTGTAATTATTTGATCGAAGTTAAGCAACAATGGGCGCGGTCGGAAAGTGGATGGGTGACCGCTAGTGGCAAACAATTGGAGTATTTCCGTGCTTAGGAGGGCACGTTAAGCCGACGTTAGTTATTCTTAGTTGACAGTCGTTAAGCTATGTCGGAAACCTTGAAGTAGGAAGAGTAGTAACTACTTCGGACACTATTGCCCATTAACTTAGGTACTCCTCAATAGGTACACACTGGAGCAGCGTGGTGTAGAATGCTCCAGACCTTCTCAGTTGAGAAGAAGAGAATCTAGCGCTATGTATACCTACTGTAAACAGATAATCATCTGTATATTTTACAAGTTTGTATGTACGACGTAATCTTGGAATAAATTAATATCTGCAAATATTTGAACTGCTGAAACTTAAAGGTCTTTGAACTACTCGTATATCAGACGTTATGTATCTAAACTTAACTCATAAAGTGTAGGTTAAGCTGTAATTGCGTAGTTTATTGACTACTGTCGTGTCGCGATTGCTTCTTTATTTACGCATAGAAAATGATTATATTGGTCTGTTGTATTCAAAAGGTCCTGGGTTCGATTTTCTGCGAAATAGATTTTTTTATGATGACGTTTTTTTACGTATTTTTTAAAGACAATTTTTTTGTCTCCCCGGTCATTGAACCCAGGACTTTTTAAACGTCGGTTTATATGGTTCGTCAAAAATAAAATGTCATTAGACAGTGCTGTGAACTCTAAGCAAAGTACTTGGAAGCTTGGAACACAGCCATACTATAAGCCATAATAGCTGCAGCCTAGTAAAAAATGTTCCCCATAACAATGATATATTACCTACAAATTCTTTAAAATAGGCTTTTACTTATAAGAGTTTCTTTGAACTCGTGTAAAGAGCCAAATATTATAACGAAAGAAGTCGCGAGCACTAACTAGTAACTTATAACGATACTGATGTGTCGTCCTCGCTTCGCTTCGGTAGATCTTTTACCTGTTACCCCGCAGGAAGGCACCAGTTTTTTTGGGGCAAAAAGTATAGATCATAGATCCAATTAAATAGATAAAAGATAGATCAGGACCCTTTATAGTATAAACTATAAACATGCCAGGTTAGATATAAATCGACCCGGTGGTTTCCGCGTGATACCCGAACAGACAGACAGACAGGTAATACCTAATTTAAAAAAGTGTCTTTACTTCGATAACAAAGTCTAACTACCTATATCAAATTTTCCAAAAAATATTCCATATTATTATGTACCTATACTGGAATAACCGTATTGTGTATAGCTGATTACCACTGCTTTTAACTTATCTTTTGACCACACCCAACGTCTTATTCCCCCTTCCAGTACAAGTCCTGGCTGAATGACTTCCAAAAAAAAAGAAAAAACCAAAAACACTGGCACAAAACCCTGAACAAAAAAAGAAAACTCAAACAAAATGTCGTAATTACGATTACGTCAAGTGTCGATATTACCACATCACTACTCTTC
>LGAG01000847.1:148991-180785 GCA_001278395.1 Lerema accius | reverse complement strand
ACGACCGACGTTACCGTGTCAATTTATCGCTTTAAGTCCGTTTAGTCGAAGTCGTCGCCGACTGTGTTGACTCGTTATATTTTTATGTAAACTTGTTCATTGTTAAAGCTATTTTTATTGAAATAAGAGGAATTATATTCTTGAACTGTCTAACGATTATATTTTTGTTAAATAGGGCCTTAGATGCGAATATTTAAACTTAGGTGTAAATTGTATGGTTATTGAAACATGTGAGAATGATTACGTTAACACCGAGTTGATTGACGATATAGAGATAGACTGCTATAAATAAAGACTGTTGAGGTCGTTTGCTAAATAACTCTTCGACTGCGTTTTCTGTGAAATCCTTCAAAATGTGTTGATCATGTATCGCTTTCGGTGTTGATCGCAACTCATCGTCCAGTACTACAATAGCTTTGGTCCCGCGTCACATGTCATCAACTAGAATAGTCTCACGACCCGACCTCTTCATGTAGAGCCATGTGTCATCAGTCTCTCTCACAGTATCGGTAGATAAATGTATCACAACGTAGGCGCCCGTGCATTTGACGACGTCATCTTCAAATACTTCGATATTCTTTCATACCGGAGTCTGGAAAACTTTCTACTGAAGTTCATGAGTAAGCTTTTCAGTTTTCGTATCCGCTAGAGATAGTTTCGAATAGAAAGTTTTCCAGCGTTATGTGTCGATTTTGTCCATTTGAATTTTGATGATTGGGTGCGTTTTTTGATATTTGTAAAATTGAATAAAGATGATTGAAAATATGCATGTAGTTGAAGAGAATGAGATATGTCGAAATGTCTTCCATGGCACTGTGTTTATTGTAAAGTGTTAATTAGGTGCTGGAAACATTTCCTTGACAACTAGATATAACTAATGGAGCTTGGTTCGCTTACTCATCGGTACTAACATCAACTCGATCTTTCTCTCTGGTGATCGTGGTTTTAATAAGTAGACTAACAGTTTTAACATCGATATCATTTCCGCCATCACTATTTGCCTTAGTAGATAGATTTTTATCTTTTCTGACCTTAAAATTCTTAGTACTACTAATTTGTGTTTCGATTTAATTCTATACCAACTTTCGGGTGGGCTTGAGCAGTTGGATGAGTTTCGTCTGGAGATCCAGAGACGGGACCAGGAGATATTGGCGATGGCTGCAAAGATGAAAGCCTTGGAAGAACAGCACCAGGACTATCAACGACACATCGCCGTTCTCAAGGAGTCCCTTTGTGCTAAAGAAGAACATTATAGTATGCTGCAGACAGACGTAAGCAATTCAATTGTAATTAACATCATGAAGATAATTATAATTTTTTTTACAGAACACAAAACTCTCAAAATATTTTACATGTAGAGTATTTAAAAGGAAGTGCCAATTATTTCTGTAGAAAAAGAAGTGTGGAAGAAATAATGGAGTATTTTTGAAGTCAGTCTTTTTTGTAGACTTATATTTTTTGTATAGACCTATCTACTACCAAAAGTAAGGATAGATTTGATATAAAGAGAAATGACTTCGTATTTAGGTTTCGAATTAATTATAAATTATGCACTGTTTGCCCCTGAAATAAAATCAGAATTAAATTCAAGAGCGAAGTCTATGTGTGCAGTAAAAAAAGAAATACATATTTTCAGCACAACACGATGAATTCAAAGTACAAAATAATAAAGATAAGATAAAATTTTATTTTTAAAAGTATTCTCAATACGCTCTTAGAGCCTAAGCTTGTAAAGAATGTTAAGTGGATTAAACGATAGATTATATTTTTCTATGTAGGCACAGAGAGAATAGAGTATTAGGTAATTACAAACGAAGGTTATTTTATATGCATACATAGACTTTCAAAAGGAATATTCAATCAATCATTTTACTTACGGAAAGTCTTTAATTGTTACTAATACGAAGCGTTTAATACAACTTGCTTACTGTCTTTAATACATTATCCAGCTGATATCTTTTAGGTTGTAGCTAATATGGTCAACAAGTCTTGTAAGTAATTACAAAGAACTGTTATGCAATCCTAAAATATAACTTTGTGTATACAGAAATGTAAAATGTAAATCTAATAGACAATTACCTTTGATTTCATTTCATAACTGATAATGATATGATTCGAATAATGAACACGCTTTTTAAAATAGACTTAGCTGAAATATTTCAGAAGCAACAACAAATATGAATGTTCCTTTAATAGAAGCAATAACCTATCTTTAAACAACTGACTATGTGCAGGTTGAAGAACTAAAAGCTCGTCTAGAAGAGAAGAGTAGGCTGGTAGAGAAGAAAACTGCAGCAGCACTTGCAGCTGCTCATGAGCTAGCTGAGCTACGAGATCACTCGGAGATCAAGGATCGAAAGATTAACGTGCTGCAGAGGAAGGTAAAACTTGCTGAGTGGTTCTCTAAAAGCTTACAACGGGATCAATAAGAGATTTTTTAGATCTGAGTCAAAGACATATTGATGTAAATGGTGAAGGGTTTAGTAAATGGGGAAGTAATTATTATGGAAAAAGTTTACAGCGTGATCAATAAGAGTTTGTTAACATCTTTGGTAAACCATATTGATGTAAATGGTAAGGGGTTTACATGAAAATGGGGAACTAATTGTTATGGAAATTTAGAGCGTGATCAATAAAAGATTGTTAAGATAATTGGTAAAACATTAATGATGTAAATGGTGAAGTTTTACAAGTAAATTGCCAAGTAATTGTTATGGAACTAACCATATATTATTTTAAATTTGAAGACTTACTCGTATATTAATACGTAGCATTTATGTAATGATTCCAATATTTTAATTATACGCAATATAGTTTTTTATGTACAGTATTATATTTATTTGTTTTTTATGCTTGTGTACTAGAATTGGTTAGCTTGTAGTATTATTTATTTATTGTATTAATAGATTTTTGTTTTATTTTATTTTTTTGTATGTCTCAAACCCTTTATGTTCCTATCTAGGGCTGTCAGTTCACATCTACAGTTCAATGCTTAGGTTCAATGTGCCCTAGTATTGTGCATTCGGTTCAATGAAGCGTATATTAAGTGACTACGATTGAGGCTGGAAAATGGAGTTCATACTCTTTTATATTAATGAGAAAGCCAAGAGAATAATGAAGAAAATAAGGCTCTGTAAACATAAGACGTGAATATTGGGACAGAAATTTCAGTCGCTACTAGATTAAAGAAACTTATTTAAAGTGTCTTTCGAAACCTGGTTTTGAAAGTGATTAAGAAAGTTAAAAGTGCACAAGTAATTTTCCCTAAATTCATTCTATATGTAACTTAGTAATAATGCCTACTAAAAAGTCTTTTTTCATAAGACGATAGAAAAATCAAGAATAAAATTCAAGCCTAGAACAAAGTATGTTTTTAGCTAAAAAAATGTCATAAAACCGAGTCATGAAACGGCAACATTAAGCTTTATAAAATACTGTGCAATGAAAATATAAAACCGATAATTTCCCGCAGTCACCATTGCAGTATCGCGACACGAATCTCAAGTTTTATTTATATTTATAAACATAGTAGTGTTAAAACATCAAATGAAATTTCTTTTCACGTCTCGCAACAAATTTTTATTTAGGCACGCGAATAATGTAAGAATTACTTCATATTCAGTGAACAGTGATTATTATTTTCTTCTCTTCGCGCGTAGAAATGGCTCGAGAACTCGTTGCTTTCGTTATATGTTCCCATTGTTGCGTTATTGTGTTTGTGAAGTTATTTTTCATTTATTTTATGTTTCGTAGCTACTATTTCATTTATTATTTAGTGCTAGTCTTTATTTGCGGTAAGTTCTGAGTTTTATTATTTTGCTTCCTTATTTATTTTTGCATTTCGTATCTTATTACTATTATAACGTCATATAATAATTTACAGTCGTTAATGTACTGTACCATTTACAGATCGAAAATTTGGAAGATCTACTTAAAGAGAAAGATAACCAAGTAGATATGGCTAGAGCTAGACTGAATGCTATGCAAGCGCACCACTGCTCGTCTGAAGGAGCATTGTCATCTCTCGAGGAAGTAATTGGAGATAAAGAAAAACAAATTCAACAACTCCGAGAACAGAGAGATAGAGCTGAACACGAAAAGAATGAAGAACGCGAACTGCACGAGAGAGAAATTGCCGATTACAAAATGAAACTCCATTCACTTGAGAGCGAAGTTGAGAAACTTGGCGCTAGACTCGAACGGGCTCAAGCAGAAAAGGACCGACTCGAAGCCAAGTTGGAGAGCTCTCAATCAGAACTTGGTAAATCTAAAGCAGAGCTCGATAAGGCTGCTAGCGAAGTAGGCAGATCTGGTGCAGACTGGGAAGCCGCTAAGCAACGTTTAGCAAGATTGGAACTCGAAAATGAGAGACTTAAACATGAGCTAGAGCGTTCGCAGACAACATTTGGCCGAAGCACTTTGACTACCTCTCAGGAGCTTGATAGAGTGCAAGAAAAGGCTGATAAAGCTTCAGCAGAGCTAAGAAGGACTCAAGCAGAGCTGCGAGTGACGCAAGCAGATGCTGAAAGAGCTAGATCTGAAGCTAGTGCGTTACAAGATAAGCTAGAAAAGTCTCAAGGAGAAGTCTATCGTCTGAAGGCTAAGCTTGAAAATGCACAAACTGAGCAAGATAGCTTGAAAGAGGAATATGATCGGTAGGTATTTTAATCTATTATAATTTGATACTGAAGTTAACGTAAGTTATAAAAGTTAAATTCTAAAGGATGATAATTACATAATTTTTATTACTCGATGATTCAGTCCGTAAGTAGTTAGAGAGCAAGTAGAAGTTGAATTTCGTAAACTCTTTAAATCTTAAAGGGTTCTTATCAAGTTTGGGAATTTGGGACAATTTGAAACTTTTCGGTTGTTGTATTTATTGCTTTCAAGATAAAGTTAAAGTTTGGGATATTCAGACTGATTCTAACTTAGCTAACCGATATTACTTGGTAGCCTAACTTTGATATTGGAAATAAATTATGGAATAACCGAAAATTTTATTTTGCGCGACACAATTTTGAGGCTTACAGGAATTGTAAGGATTACGCTTTTACTAACAAGTCTGTTGGGGAAACAGTTTTTAAAATCCCAGCTTTTATCGTCTCGAGTATTTTAAGGATTTTATTTTTAATCGCCATAAACGTGTAGGTATTTACTAAACCATTTTTTATTACAATCAGCTTGAATTTTGTACACAGTTTTATCGTTATGTAGCAGCCATTTGTCCATAACAACTATTTCAAACTTATACTCTAAACAACTGTTATGTTATGTGTATATTATGAATAACAATATCGCCAACAGTACCTTGACATGACAAATTACTCAAAATAAGTTTGAAATGCTGTCCAATAAAATTTAACAAATAGACAATTTTTAACCGATTTCAAAAAAGAAAGAGATTATCAATTCTACATCTATGTATGTAATGTACAGTCACGAGCATAAATATCTGACCCCCCCTGAAAACCAACTTCCCGGTTTCCGATTGACCTAAAATTTTGGATGCACATATTAATAGATAAAACTACAATACTATTACGAAATTGAGCTGATCTGATGATGGAGACCGCAGGTGGCCATAGGAACTCCTTAATCAAACACAGCCCCATCGAAACTTGACTCGTTTGATTCGTCTAGGCAAGGAAAATATTTCTAGATTATATTCAGTGCATTCCACTCCCCAATCATAGATCTAATCTGTATACAGTGTCCAATCATAGATCCAATCTGCATACAGTGTCCAATCATAGATCCAATCTGTATACAGTTTCCAATCATAGATCCAATCTGTATACAGTTTCCAATCATAGATCCAATCTGTATACAGTGTTCAATCATAGATCCAATCTGTATACAGTGTCCAATCAACAATCAGTCGTCTGCACTCCGAGCGAGACAAGGCCATAGCGGAGTTGGACAAGGCCCGGGAGGAGCTGGAGAGGACCCAGGCCACCCTGGGCAAGGCCCAGCTGCAGCAGGACAAGCTCCAGGCCTCCCTCGACGCTGCACACTCGGAGATCGACAAGCTGCAAGAGAAACTGGATAAGTCTGCCGTGGAAGTTAGAAAGGTTGGTGTAAATGTCAAATAATTACAATAAAATACACTTGTCGGGTACAAATGTTAACTAATAGTTAAATTAGTCCCTTAATTGTTCGTTATAAGGCTCTAATTTAACTGTTGGTTAATATTTTAACCGTTGGTTGACTTGACTATGAATTAAAAAACCGATCCTTGTTTCCTCATCTTTGCTTGGCGAAAATTAAATGATGAATTTGTCCAGTTATTAATAAAATTAAGTTAAAAGCACCCATGAAGCTGGAATCTTATTGTGGGGCTATGAGTGCCTAACATTATTTTTTCAACTGATATGGTGCGTTCAAGTATTAGGTACGTTCTTTTTTTAAAGATTTTTGACCTACACTCCTATGTAACGCGTCGTAACGTTTTTTTTAAACGTTATATACACTCAAATTACTTTTTCAAATTAAAAAAAGTTGCCATTTTGCCGACTCAGAAAATTATACTCCCAATTTTTTTATTAAAAAAACAAAGTTAAATAACACGTTATTTGATCCCCCTTCCCACGTATGTAACACATCATAACATTTTACAAGATCCCCCAAATCAAATTGTATTAGGTAATACTTGAACGGTCCTAAGTAGTCATACAATGACAGGATACAAAACCCAGTGCTTTCTATAAGCGTACAACAAATTCCCTACAATTCAAATTACGAATAACAAAACAAGCTATGCCATAATAGGCGGTGTTATCGCTACGAGATCGCTCCGTAATAGGCGACCATTAGGGTGGAAATATAAAAATATAAGCGCAATAATTGCTATAAGGGAGGATAATTAGGGGTAGCTACAATCAACTCGGTGCTTCCCTTTGAGCTGATTGAATCGAGTCTAAATGAACGTGGAATTACTGTAATGTGTTAAGACCTTTATGAAATTAAAGTATTCTTAAAGTCGATATTTGACCAATTAGTTGATTAGTCATTATGTCAAATAATTACGTGAAACTGTGCTATGTCTATTCATAAAACATATTATTATGATTGTGTGAGTTTTGTTTTAAATTCAAAAATGTATTTGTAATCATTATTTTAAATAAAATTTAGTTTTGTGTACTTCTTCACCTCGCAACTTTAACTATGTCAAGTCTGAAACTCGTACGGGTAGAAAATAAGAAAGTTGAACACCTTATATAAAAGGGTTACTAAAATAATAATATAAGGTTTATTAACTATTACAAAAAAATTAAACAGAATTAAGCAACGTGTTAAAATTTATTCATACTCTTATATCAAGATAAAACTGGAATTTCATAGTAAAATCCAAATTACGGAAAGTTTTTACACTTCAATAAAACTCATTAAGAAGCTGAAACTTGCAGCGAGTGGTTTCCAGGCACTTAGGTACTATTAAAATTAAAACTGTTTTATAAAAGTACTGCTGAGATATTCACTTGGGGAAAAAGAAGTAATTTCTAAATCCGGTATGACCAAGAGTCACACAATCGATCCTGATGTCCTGAGTTTGATTCCCCGACAGAAATTTCGGTCTAACTGCAGTTTTAGACCGCGTATACGATCGTTTCAACATACGCGCTTACACGCGCGCTATGATACGCGCTTCAAATAACCGGACGCGCGTAAACTGTCATATTTCGGCGTGTTTGATCGAAACATTATTCGCCATTGACTGATAAGACGAAAAAGCTCTCACGAGCTCTTATACGAGCTTAGAAGCGCGTCAACGCTCGTACAAGTTGCGCGTGTGTCAAAAGACGCGCCTATACGTGCCTACATGCGCTTCCAAAGACGAGCGACAAAAAAACGCGAATCTGAAACACACACATGGTCAATAGTCGTTACATCATCATCATCATCATCGCAACCCATAACAGCCCCACTGCTGGGCTCGGGTCTCCTCACAGTGTGAGGGGTGCAGGCCATAGTCCACCACACTGGCCTAGTGCGGATTGGCAGACTTTACACACCTTTGAGAACTTTATAGAGAACTCTCAGATGTGCAGGTTTCCTCACGATGTTTTCCTTCACCGTATCAACTGATAATTATTATTTAATACGCACATAACTATTTAAAGAGTTACGTGCCGCGGGATCCAGGGACTCCTATTCGAGAGACCATCGTTCAAACCACTAGGCTATCACTCCTTATAGTCGTGACATTACCCTGTAATGCTGATTGTATTGTTCCAGTTGCAAGTGGATCGCGAGAAACAGGCCTACGATTTCGAGTCCATTCAGTCGCAACTGGACAAGGCATTAGGCCAGGCCGCGAGACTGCAGAAAGAAAGGGACACTGCGCAGTTAGACGCCGATCGGTTCCACGACAAACATGAGAAGGCACAGGTAAGAATATGAGCTGTAATACCAAAGCTATTTATAACTTATTACAGGGCAAGATCTCGTCATATTCTTCAAGGAGTAGCTGATGCTCAAGAGGGATGCTCAGGGAAGCATTCAAATATTACGTAATGCAATTTTGGAAAATTTTTGAACCAACCAATTCCAAAAACACTTTAAGTATTCAAATTCAAATCATTTATTTCGTCTTAAGAACTAATAGCTTACTTAACGAACGTGAAATTTTAAAATAATAATAACATAAAATGAAAATTAAAAAAAAAACGTTACAATAAAAGTTCAATCATTGTAAAGTCTCGATAGCCAATTCCTATATTATAATCATCGACTTTATGAAAGACAAAAAATACTTTAAAATACTGAAGCCTAAGTAATCTACTCGTAATATCGGCCGGGACGAAAAAAAGCCGGAGGATAAAAATTCCCGGCACAAGATGCCTACTCTCAAAATATCAACACTAGCAAGTTCTTTATCATAACATAAACTTTTAGTCAAAAAGTCCATTACAAAATTTACAGAGAAATGATCAACGTTTGTTATTGTGAACCCATTATTTTGTTTTATAAACATATCTTCTAATCATAACAAACAACTGCTACAAAATATCGACACCGACACGTAGCAACGTCTAGACAAAACAAATGCTTTTGAATTAATTTCCAATGAAACATGCTCTTAAAATAGATGAGAACCTCTATACCGATTCCTTTTAGAATTCGATCTATACTAGGGATGTTCGATGATAATGTTAAAGGTTCAAACTATTTATAGGAATTATAAAAAATATTAGTAGATACGTAGGAACTAATATAGCATAACGAACGTCTTCAAAAAATTTACATGTAACGTAATATTATCATATTGATACTATTAATGTTAAAGGTTGAAACATCGACGTTGATCCATTATTAATTATATCCCAGAACCCTACTAATATTATAAATGTGAAAGTTTGTAAAGATGTTTGGATGTTTGGATGTTTGTCCCTCCTTCACACTCTAACCGTTAAACGGATTAAGCTGAAACTTGGCACACAGATAGTTTGCATCTAGGAATAGGACATAGGATGGATTGTGTCCCGATTATAGGTTCCCTTGGGATAAAATCAATATTTTGTTCATCGACTTTTCCGCGGGCGGAGCCGCGGGCATCGTTTAGTATTATATTATATAAATAACGAGTGCATTCACTGTGTTTAGTAAATTGAGTACACGATAAATATCGAACATTGATGTCAGTGTCAGCTAACCGATGTTAATCCTATCGTAGCCTATCGATACAAACTTCGATGTTTTTGGTAAAATCGAACATCCCTATTCTATGAACTTTTATATCGATGTTCGTATATATATAACGAGAGATTTTAATAAAGAACTTACGTATAGTGTACATTCACTCGCTTCAGATATTATAAACAGAGTATATTTATATACTACTACGATGTTTGAAATGTAAACAATGTTATTTTCGCTATCCTCTAAAGAAATGGCGATCTATTTTGATCAAATAATATCTGCGTAGGTACCTATACGTCACCGGATCATTACTCTCGTAGGATTCTAAATGAGAGAAAAATTGTATTATTTTACGCACACATTTTCGCAATTTTATCAATTTACAACGTTTCGTGATAAATTTATAAAGTAACGGATATCAATCCGTAAGGTTCTAAAAGGTTCGACAAATCACAGAAGAGCTTTAAATTTAAATTTCGTAACTTTATAAACTTACAGTTCTTGTTATTTTCCAGTGACATATACAATTAAAAATTACGTGAAAAATTAAAACTATGCAGTCAACATTATAATAACAACACTACGGATAGTCAACATCATGATAAAAACATACATATGAAATATATTTACTCTTTGGAAAGGCGGGAAATAAATCTAAAGTTGCAAGTAGCACCATCGAGGATTTTATTCCTGGTCAAATCGTATGAATACTGAATGCGAAGGTTCCTGGAATGGTGTGATACACAATCTGTTCCTCGGACAACCTTATTTATTATTTGTTACGGTGAATCAAGTAGTGACCAGTAATATAGCCAGTTTTGAGGGAATTTTCTATGGGTTTTAGGTTCAGGAAGATATAAATGTGACGTATTTACTAAGCAACTGAAAAAAGTATAGTTACTACGATTATTGTATGCATCCCTATCGTCTTTCAGACTGTTATCTACCGTCTCTTTTTGACTTAAAAAAAACTTCAATTATTCTATTTAGGTTACTTTAGCTCTACTTTTTTTTCCTAGTCATTTTTTAATTCTAATGCTATATAAATGTAAGCTCCAACTATAAAAAAAATAGTGATGAGAAAGATTTCTTACATGATACCCCAAACAAAAATGCTTTTACAAAAGTATGATAAAAATTAATTCCTCAAATATTCTCCAATTAAAACAATAATTAAGAAAATCGTTCGTAAAACTACCTAATTGAGTCTATAAATTGCAAATAGAACGATTAAAACTACCCTCTTTAAAACAGCACGAGACAAAATTTAAATAAACTATAGCTATTAATCATCGCCAGTTCAAAGGCCAACGCCCTCTGGCACCAACTTTGGCAACCAGACTACACTTTATTGGTAGCAAACCGTATAAATATAGATTATTGATTCTTTCGTGACATGAAATGACATCGGCAGTTGGTGGAAGCTTGCCAACCCGGGCTATTTACTTGTCAAGGGCTTTTTCCAAGTTACTAACATTTTATTTATTGGTTACCGACTTAGTAACAATATCCGATGGGTTTGGTTGAGTCGCGTAACCAAAAAGTGCTGCTACTTTTAAATAGATTGTCCTTACTGACGAAGTGTTGTAACACACATTCTTGTGTCTTATAGCAATCTTGCACCTAATCCAAATACCTTTGTCTTTTTATTTAAGAAAGATTGTGTGCATGCTCGTATTTAAGATCGTACCTTCAAAGCCGAAAATGGTGAAAGCTGTAAGATAATAGACATAATATTTTGTTTTATATTCAATTTCAGATTTCATTCTTAAATTCTTTACCAATCAATAGTTGCTAACTTGATTTCGCCAATTAGAATTTGACTTAACACATCCAATGTTCACAAACCTTCACATTATAATATTAATAGGATAGGATAAGATAAGATAACATAACCCCACATACAACTCTATATTCATCTCTTTCAGGCACTTGTGGCACGTATCCAGAAAGAGCGAGACGCAGCATTAGCAGAAGCAGCAAGTTGCCGCGAGAGGGCAGAAGCGGCCGCTGCTGCAGCAAACAGAGCAGCAAGAGATCGAGACAGTGCTGCGACTGAGTTGGACGTTCTGAGGGAACGATGGGAGAAAGCACATCAACAGCACCAGAAACTTACGGTATTATAAATGATATTACTTTGATTACACACATTAAAATTACAGATGAAATTCACACGTGTATCAATTATAAAAAATACCAATCTTTGGTAATAAATATTTACTAATATTAGAGTAATGTAAGTCTTCAAAAAACTGTTAAATAGTCCACCCAATTGGGATTGAAATTAGCCAAAGATGACAATAGTTTCAAAGACAAATAACACTAATTCTAAGTTAAGCCTAATACAATAATAATCCAAAGTAAAGTCCTTGTAAATTGATTTACGAAGTTGGTATCTTAACAGATTATGTTTGATGGATGTTAGCTGAAAATTGTGGCAACTTCTATTGCTAACAAGATTTACCTAACAATCATATTTTGTGTTGATAGTTCAGTAACATTACTTGAAATACCAATACTACCTTCATAAACACTCTTAAAACTTAGCCACTAAAACTATCAATAAACTTTTCATTAATATTGGATTTATTACCAAGATTCTTGAACCAACAATGGCCTTCAAACTTTGTAATCGTCTGCTAAATCTACAAAAATTAAGCTGTTATAAAAATGTATTAACTTTTCTTTGTTTCAGATGGAACGAGACGATGCTTTGACCGAGTTGGAAATATTAAAAGAAAAACTCGACAAAGCTCTATATTCTACACAAAAGACCATAGAAGAAAAAGAGACTGCGCACAAAGAATACGAGAAAATGCTTGAAAAGTATGATAGGTACATTTTGTTTGTATGTCGTCTTGTGTTGGTGGCGATGTCGTGTGAGTAGTTGCAAAATCTAATAATTGTGCACGACTACTTATTATTTTGTCCTGTTTCAGGTCTCAGAATGAAATATACAGACTTCAAAACAAGATAGACATTCTTGAAGCGGATAAGGATCGATTAGAACTAGAGTTGGAGAAGAACGTACACCTGTCTACTAAGTCTAGAGAAGATCAACGGAAGCTGCAAGACGAACTGGCTAGAGTACAGGAAATGTATGACAGAGCATCAATGCAACTGGGTAGGACAAAGGAACAAGAAGAGAAAGCCAAAGAAGATATGGACAGGTTAAGTGTTGATATAGAAATGGTACGGGAACGCTACGAGAAAGGCCAAATTGAACTGCGAAGACTGCAGGCTGAAAAAGAAAAGTTGATAGCGGATAATGAACGGCTTCAATTCGAATACGATCGAGCAATGACTCAGTGTGGAAAAGCGCAAGCGACTAACGAAAAGACACAGGAAGAGATGGCAAGAGTGCAAATCGAACTCGAGAAGATGTACGATAAACACGACAAAGCGTCAGCTGAACTGCGACGAGTTCAAGCTGAACTTGACAAAGTTAAAGCTGATGCCAGTGGTGCTAGGGAAGAAGCAGAGCGATATGCGGCACGCTACGGAAAGTATCACGATAGCAAAGAAGAACACGAGCGGACTAAAATGGAGGTGGAACGTCTGCGGACACGGTTAGAGAAGACTACGCTTGAACTGGATCGAGCTCGCAAGGCTGAAGAAGAAGTGACCCGTCTGCGCTCGGAGCTCGAACGCGTCGAGGGCCTCCGAGGTAAATACCAATTCGAACAAGATAAGTGGAATAATGAACTAAGTCGACTGCAGGCAGAATTAGATAAGCATCGGGAACGGCAAGAACTAGCACAGGCTGATATACAGCGTCTACAAAGCGAAAAGGAACAGGCAGAGACAAAACTTCATGAACTTAACATACAATTAGAATTGTCTAAGAGTGAGGTAACGAAACTTAATGCTGCTTTAGAAAAACAACGTGCTGATCTCGAACGCGCTCATATTGAGTGTGAAAAGTTCAGGGATCGGTGCGAAAAACTCAAGTTGCGTTCTGAGCAACTTGATAAAGATAATGAACGGCTCAAAGGCGAGTTGCAACAGATTGAGAGGATGAAGTTACAAGCGGTCGCTGGTGATAAAGCAAGGACTGAGGATCGACTTGAGATTGAACGGCTGCGTGACAAACTTGAAAAGGCTATTCAAGCTAGAGATGCTACCGAGATGGAGGCTGGTAGGTTAGCAAAGGAGCTAGAGAAATCTCAAATGCATCTCGCTAAATATCAAGAGACGAATGAAACGACCCGCGTTGAGTATGACCGCATGACAAATGAGCTGGGACGAATGCACGAACGCCTTGAACGAACCATACTTGAAATGCGGCAGATTGAGCAAGAAAGGGATGCCCTCAGAGCAGAAATTCAGAACACGAGGCGTAACGTAGAACAGCAACAAAGAACTTTAGACCACCGAACGCAAGAAACGCTGGTAAAATTGCAACAAGAATTGGCACAATCAGTGCGAGACAGAGAAAAGATGGCATCCATATTAGAACAAAGGGATAAGCAAGCGGATGCTATAGAAAAGCAAATAGTAAAACTCGAGGCAGATACAAAGCAGCTGACGATTGAACGAGATCAGCTAGTAGCACAATTAGAGAAATCTCAAGATATGCTTGTAAACTTCCAGAGGGAGCTGAATGCATCAGAGACAGAACTTCAGAAGCAACGCGAGGAAGTTCGCAAAGTCAAAGAAGAGCAAAGAAAAATGGCTCAGGATTCCGAACGTGGCGCAAAGTCTGTCATCGAGAATCGCGAGCGAGAAATCTCAAAATTGCAGCAGCAAATGCAAGCAGTTACCAAAGAAAAGGATGCATTGCGGCAACGAGCCGAAAAAGCCGAGAAGGAAGCTCAGAAAGTCGGAGAGATCGAGAAATGGCGTGCAGCGGTCGAAGCCGAAAAGACGAAAGCGATCGCAGCGGAGAAAGCTTTATCGGAATGTCAACAACGTTTACAATCTTTGGAGAAACAGTTCCAGGCACAGCAGCAGCAATTGCAGCAGCTCCAAGCTCGAGGGCCGTCGGACACGCGCGAAGTGCAAAAGCAGCTTGAAGCGGCGCAAGCGGAGGCGCGGTCGCTCGCCGTGGAGCGGGAGCGATGCCAGTCACAACTCGAGATGCTCGTTCAGGAATTGGAGAAGAGCCAGGTCAGTTGGAGGATCGCCCGGCGACGAGCGGCTATCGGGACGGCTTCGCGTGGTTGAATCGAGTTTGACTGTAACTTTGCCTCGACACAGTATTTTGTAAGTCTGCTCGTGACTTTGGCCGTTACCGCTTTAGATGTTTCCAACGATATACCCAAACTCGATTGAACTGCCACCGAGTCGCATACGTCGTCTGCTTATCATTGCACCGGTGTTATGAAGTAGATGTTTTGAGTTCGATGTTCATACGTTTGAGTTTTTATTTGGGACCATCATCGCCGGTTGTCATGTACATTGTTGTTGCATAGTAGCATGCCTCCCACAGCCCGCTGGGCATCCTCCAACCCCTCATTATAAATATTTATTTTATTAGTTTCATCATTGCAGTGTATTTGGATTTCAAAGATCATGAGATTAAATGTTGTATTCGACAATTGCACCAGACATTTCAAATCACATGCGCACGTATCCAAATGCAACTCTCTCGGTATGATTGTGCCAAATGTTCGGTGCAAGGGAAATGCATAAGGCTTTACGTATTTTCGTCGGTATTAATTTTACTTGTCTTTTTCAGCCATGTTTGCTCTGTGTATTTGCAATTTTCATGTTCGTCATGTACATTAAAGATGTTTTTGGAGTACTTATTTTTGTCATTGACTTCGTTGCTGCGATTATATTTTGCCGAATTACGTGTATAAATTTAAGCTTCTGTAATATTGGGCTATTTTGATGATTTCTCGTCATCGACTTTGCAAATCTAAGCTTAGAGGAATACTTGTTGCTAAATATGTACACTTTATACAACTGTATTTTTAGAGTTGGCTCGAAATTTCTTTAATATTTTTCTGACTTTACTTTTTCGATGACAGCTCGATCTCCGAGAAGCGAACAAGAAACTTCATTCAGCTGGCGCTCAGAACGCCAAAGCTGGGGAAGAAACAGCGCAAGCTAAACGGCAGCTGCAAGAAGAATTTAAGAAGCTCGAAGACGCAAGAAAGCAGTTTGAAGAGAACAGAAGAACGTTCGAGAACAGGAGGAAAGACGTGGAGGAGAAGGAGAAATCGTTAACGGAATTGGATCGACAGTTAAAGAAGAGAAAAGAGCAAATGGACCAAATGGAAGCATCTTTGAGGAAGGTAATTATGATTATGATTATTTTAACATTTGTTGGCTTACCGAATATTGCTCAGAAAAAGTTTGAAGAACTGCTTTACAAGCTCTCCGTAGCAAGGAGGCAAAAATATTGCTACTATGTCTTTAATAGTCATATTCGTTACTACTTCCCTCTTTCCTGACTTTGGTCAATTACATTGATAACACCATTTTGGAACATAAAATTAATTTACGTGGCTGTAATGTAACTCAAGTCAATCAGTTTATCTGTAGTAGTAATAAGTGGTAATTTTCATCATCACTACCCATAAATCTTGACCTGGACTTGGGTCTCACAATATCAGAGACATAGACACCACGCTGACCAAGTGTGGATTGGCAGATTTCACACACATTTGAGACTATAAAGAATCCTTAAGTGTACAGGTTTCCTCACGATGTTTTCTTTTACTGAAGCAAGTAGTAATATTTAATTGGCTTCTGACGCATTAATAAAGGTCAAATTTAGGTCAAATACAGCAAGGAGAAGATATTAACATAAAACATAATTCCCAGGCTGGCGGCAGCACAGCAGCGGTGTCAGAGTTGAACCGCAAGCTGACAGACTCGCAGAAGGACGCCGAGCAGTTGAAGACGAAGCTGGGTCAGAGCGAGGAGGAGTCCAAGCGGCTGGCGGCGGAGACCGAGCGGCTGCTGCAGCTGGTGCAGATGTCGCAGGAGGAACAGGCGCAGAAAGAGAAGCAGATTATGGACCTGCAACAGTGAGTTTTGTTGTTTTAAGTGAGCGTATGGGTGTGTATGTGTGTGTGAGAGAGAGAGAGAGAGGTAGATAGATAGATTGGTCTCCATGGTAGGAATGATATAAGCCATATATTGTTTATGACGTTATACATGATACGAAATAGAGTGCAGAAGGAGTAAATTAAGAAGGTACTGTTTAAACAGTGGATATTTTTTGATTATTTAAGGATATTTACATTAAATATTAATTGATAAAAGAAATTTAAACATTAGAGAGAGCATTTAGATATGAAAGGAATTAAATGAATGAGTAAATAACTTTTTTAAACTTAGAAGAAATGAGCAAATGAGTTTAGAAAACGAAAATCTTTTATGTGTTGATATTAGGGGATGCAGAGGAAGAGATAAATAATCTACTTATAACGCTTAATAAATAATTTCAGGTCTGTGAGGAACCTCCAAGCCAAACTGAAAAGTCAGCAGCAAGCACAAGCACAAAGAGAAGAGGTAAAACTTGACATCATTCAGATTTCAACCATTATTTATTATCACGATGAAGTATTATTACTAGAATCTCTTTTAACGTTTGTAAATCATCATATTTCAAAAAATTTAATGACTACCAACTAACAAATCTATTATCAATAATTTGAGGTTTAAATACGATCGCTCTTACAACTTTGTATAAGATTTAAAAAGTATGATGGGATTTTGAACCATCGACACTCCATATACAGACATTTAGACAATTTTTTGTGCTTTAGAAAGTTGTATGCGCTCTCGTATTGTGAATATTATAATATTTAAGTGACGATGGACGCTATTACTAATCAACTAACGTTTTCTCTTTCATGCTCGCAGGCCGGACCGACTGGCTTCCTCAAAAGCTTTTTCTAAGTTAGTTCTTCACACCAAGACTGTCATTAATTTATTTTCTCTTTTCTTTTAAGTTTTTCTTTAACTGTCGCTATTAATATCAAATTCGTGAGCGACTTCTCCAAACTCCACGTCTTTTGGTATAAAATCATCACTCTTAAGCTTTACAATCGCAATCGTATTAAGTAATGTTATTGATATTTGTATTGGATATATATAATGAAGTGTTCAGATAATAATAACATTCATCTCTTGTTGATAATCCGAGATAGATCCATGTATACAGGTTAAATGGTCTTCAGTTCTTTGTAACCAGCACACAACTAAGATAATTATTAGTTTAGCGATAATTTTTAAGTGATGTTTAAAATTTAAATAATCGTGTTCAGCGGGAATTATTTTTTAAGTATTAATAAAAAAAACAATATTGTAAAACTGTTAAGTAATCATGTATCTAGATAGATCAAGTAAGTTGTCCACTAGTCGATGTTATCCAGCTTTCAACTTGTTATGCAAAATATCAATTGACTATAAATAAAAGGAAATCTATGTTGATCTTGCTCGAATTATTTTTGAGTTTATATTGTTGAAATTTTGTTGTTGAAGTAAAACGGTTCGTTTCTATTCATTTACTTTTTGTTTTTCTTTTCATCTTTGGACCCCTAACGTGTAGGAACTGTCGCGAGCGAGACAGAGCGAGATAGAAGCTATCGGTGACTTAACTAATACTTTGAAAGAAAGGGATAGATTAAAAACGAAATTGGAAGAGAATAAAATGAGGATAATAGATTTAGAAATAGAACTAAACGAATCATCATTAATACTTTCCGAAGTGTTAAAAATATCAGACAGTCAGGAGCTTAATAGTATAAAGAAAAGCAAAAGCTTTTTTGAGCTTCAAAAAAGTGGTAAGGTAGTAGATAGGCTTGACAAATGCAGATTTACCAGGAGTTTTAACGACTTGAAAAATATTAGTACAGAGAATATGCCGTGGCAGGCTAACGTGTGCAAACTGACGCGAAAGATAGCAGCTTTGACCAAAGAAATAGAAATAAAGAACTCGAAAATAATAGAACAACAGAGATGTATATCTATTTTAGAAGAGGCTTTAAGAGAGAATAATAATATAGCCGAGTTTGAACAACTACTGGCGGTAGTTCGAAGTAAAGATGAGAGAATAAATGAACTAGAACACATTGTTAATAAGAAAGCAGGTTCGATATCAAACACTTACAGAGATAAGAGGATATTGGAACTAGAAGAGGCCTTGAAAGAATCATTCATGATTGCGGCTGAAAGAGAGAAAGTATTTTATGAAGAGGAACAGAGGAGAATTGAAACATTACGTAAGGTAATTCAATTTTTGTATTACGGTTATAAATTGTCATTTGCAGCCAAAGGACAATGCCACCAAACCCTTTTCCATTAAGTAATAAGAATTAAATTAACTAAAATTCCAAACAGATAGTATTGAAAAAAATTTAGATTGTTTGACTTATTTTCAGCTTTTCATACACTAGGAACTCTAATGAACCTACTAGAATTCTAATGACCGATGTTTCTTCAATTGATAACTTTAGTAATTATAATAATAATTTAATTGATGAAACTAAAAATTTTAAATACATTAAGTTATCGAAAGGAGAAAGAAGATAATTTAAGTTTTTAGAAGAAGAACTCAAATAAATAAAAATTATAAATGCCACAAATGTTTCAGATGCAAAAAATGGAGCAACGTATAAAATCGCTTCAGAACGCGTCTGCATTGAGTTGTGAGACTTGCTCCTCGGTGTTGAAGCGCCTCAAATATCTGGAGCAGGCCTTACAGGCGAGCCAGACCAGACGAGACGCGATGCTACGACATTTGTCGCATGTTGTGTAAGTAGCCTTATTTCTCGACGTGACATTTTATGTTTAAGATCCTAACTTAGGGGTAAATCGGCTTTACGAGGTTAATAAAGAACATAATTACTAGGATCGTAATTAAAACTTTAAAAATACAGAAGGACGTAATTAGGATCGTAAAATTAAAAATACAGAAAAAAGTAATTTGTTAAAGTTTTTTTGATGATATTTTAAAGACGGTATAATCAGTTTTCCTCATAGGGGTTATACTACAATATTGAAAAGGTGAGGAGTCACTGTACTGTAAATGTAACGTCCAAGTTACGTTTTAGGCTAGGTTTTAATAGTGTATTAATTGTAGTAACGTTCTATGGGTCTTGGGTTTAATTTCCAGCGAGGAAGAAAGAATGATAAATTTGAATTTCTGTTGTCACAGGGAATCCTACTGCAAGTTTATTGTAGCTTTATAATGTAAGACCCTTATGAAAATAAGAAAGCTCTAATATGGATTTAATTAAACCATCATTATTTTAATCCTTCCTAATCCAGACAAGACATCTTAGAAAGTGCTATCAGCGAGAAAGATTCCCGGATAGCAGAACTAGAGATGACAGGAGTGATGAACGAGACAGAGATGGCAACATGTGACGCGCTCAAGAGCGAAAGAGATAAACTGCTCAATAGGCTTAAGAATGAGGTAAGGTTAGATTAGGTTAGGTTGCATGAACACAAGTCTTTAATTTTTTATTTGAATTAAAAAAGGCCTTTACATTTTAATTTATACACGTTCGTAGGATACTAAATGATAAATAAATTTATTGTTTTACGCCCACATTATCGCAAATTGATAAACTTACTGTTATTTTCCGATGACAGAGAAAATAGATTTCTATTAACTAAAAGTCACTCAAACTCAAACACTGACCAAAACAACGATTATTCAGAACGAGAAGATACTGGAGTTGGAGAAAGAGCCGCCGCCGGCGGAAGAGCCGGACGAGTTAGAGCCAGAACTGGCTCTAGCCGACAACCTGCTGTCCGTCTGCGATGACAATGTAATTGTCTGGGTATTGTACTGTCCTCTATTGAGAATGCTGGTTTGAGTGCGCGTGTTACAAGCTTTAATTGACACATGCTCATTAAAAAACAATTTATGAAGTACATAAAGATATTAATATTATTTTTTTTGTATAAATAAAGCATCTGAAAATACGTTATAAGTATTAAGGTCTGATTGGATTTGAAATGCTTGTATTTTTGACTGGCTTTTTGTTTAACAATCGAGAAAATAATGCTGAGTTAAGTTCACAAATAGTATATCTAGTCACATATTTTTGGAACGATGTTCCAAAGTTATGGAACGAACTTCTAAAGTATTGGAACGAAGTTCCTTGGGTTTCTTGCAGAGGAATGAAATGATGAAAAATGTAGACAGGTTCCGGAAATCCTTTTTCTTATATTTACACATTTGTCTGCTATAGGAAAGAGTAGTAGTTGGTACATAAAAGTTTAATAGTCACAATCAGTTACTATATTTGGCCTAATAGTGATTTACGACTGTAACTGAACATTTGTAAGCATTTTACAATAGAAATAATTAACTACTATATTTCTTAAAAGGATGTTCCCGCGGTTTTTCTCATTGTAAGTCGTAGTTTTTCGAGATTTTTTTTTCTAAGACGTAATATAACTGCCAGTTTTAGTCAAAGTTTCTTATCCATGTTTTAGCTTTTGCATCTAATAAAAGTATTTTTGTTTATTCGATAATGTAATTAATTATCACTTTTTAACTGTTTAATTGCATTTTTGCGAATGTAATTTTTAATAGGTACAGTTTTGAACATTTCTCTACAAATTGTAGTCTAGGTATATTTTGGATCATAAATATTTTGGATCATAAGTAATTAAAGGACATAATAAAATAGTATTATAATTATAGTATTGTTGGAGCAAAGATTGCAAAGAAAATTTGTGCTCCGTAACATGAGGCCTAATAGACCTCAACAAAAATGGTTTTGAGCACTAATTTTCTTATTGCTCTAGTATTATTTGCGTTGAATTGAACTGCATCTTTACTGTTTTTTTACATATTTCTAGAATTTTCCATTTTTACAATAAAAAAGAAATTAGTCATTAATATTGGGTTATCACTTAGAATTAGAATCATGATTTTTAGATATCTAAATTAAAAATAGTTAATGATTCATTAGAATAGGTTTAGTATCAGTATTAATATCAATTTTAAGATCAGTTAGTACTCTACTTATTAGTAACTATATAAAGAAGTAGGTACTGACTTAGTATTTGATTTTCGAACAATACTTGAATTTGAAATTAAAGTATTAGTAACTATTGTTACAGTACCGATATAGTATTTGAAGATATTTGAATTTGGAATTACTTACAGGAGGAGGACATCCCAGCCACAGTTCTCTGACGTCGCAAAGCTAAGTCTAAATCTCTAAATGTACCATGTTTGGCCATTACCATAGCACTGTCACCTCATCTGCTACCTTACTATCATCGCTTCTCACCTTCCAATAAAAAAAATAACAAAATAACACCCGCTTTCAAAGCCGGCGCGCTCCCGATGCGCGCCAAAAATCAAAGACAATTTTTTTTCTTTTTTGTAAATATTTTTTTCTAACATCACGGCGTTAATTTTTAAAGGCCTCAAATTCTATTTAAGGATAATATTTTTGAATAATCGTTTAATATTAAACCAAATTGTTTATTACTTACTTCCTAGTACGTAATCGTATTGCACTTGTTAAAAAAATGTATACCTACTATAAATTAGAGCAATAATTTTTAATATCCGATTTAACATAGCTAAATCCACACTCGGTGTCTATTTTTATCCTAATACTAGTCAAATTTATTAATGTTTTACCGCTTAAATATAATTTAAATAAATACCTACTTGTTATATTTGAATAATTATTGTTTTAACATAAGATTATTTTAAATAAGATAGTTGAAGTGAGGTTTGTACTCACACGAGATTTTGAATTATTGAAACGTTAATGTTGGACATTTATGCTACTTGAACTTCCTAGATGGCATACAAACTGGATTTAATATAGGCGATATGTAAAACTGCAATGCTAGAATAGTTCTCACGTTTTCGTTCTAGAAGATATCGAAATAAAGTGCAAATATTTGCTAGCGCTCTGTTCTGTAGTAGTCTTATTTCTAAACGTTGACATATCAAGCACAAAGTATAAAGGTAGCCAGCGAGCAGACGGCATATCATTAATTTACTAAACCAACTTAGCTTGAACCTAAGATGTTAATTACTGTTGATGTTCCAAATATTGAAGACATGCTTGTGCAATGTCAAACACAGCACTGCCTTAAATTATAAGTAAATTAATCGTTTGTTTTCTGTTAAGTGAGAATATGTTAAGCTTACGAGTCGGAGAGACGTCTGCTCTCTTCGACTGCTCGCGTCGAAGTGAACGGTAAACGCGGAGTCAAGAGCCACTTGCGTTTCGGCAGCTATTTACAAATACCCTGATCGAATTAAAAAAAGTATTTTAGAAAAATATGTATCGTGAGCTTTTTATAATATCTTTACAGTATTGCATTTGTGATAAACAGGTGATTTCATAATCCAATTTGTGAAAAAAAATATTTTCGTGAGGTTTTTCTATATTTTATTACAGAGCGAAATTTTATTTGTATCCTAGTTGAATTTGTAAATTATTTAGTTACGTTGTAATTAATGTTTTAATACAGTTTATTGAAGATAAAACCGTTGCACCAATTTCATAAATTGGATTATCGGCCCCATTAATTAATGGTAACATCGAAGTTATTCAATTTCTCCGTAAAATTTATCACTCTCTATTTATATAAGGGCAGTGGTCACTTTTTATAGTCTTTATGGTAACAGATTGAACTTTGAATATCCACTTTAAGCCATAATATTTTCGCTAATAAGAGTTACTTTAATACCGTTAATAATTATTAATGGAAAAAAAACCTACGTGTGACGGTACTTTTAATTAATTAAATTATAATAAACCTCCCTTTGCGAAATAAAATTATTTTTGTAACGTTCCAAATTGATTAGTTGTTGGGTCCAAATCCAAGATGGCCGCTGTCCTTCTAGTCGTAAGCTGTCAAACTTATCCAACTTCAACTTCTGCTAATCTGTCTAACCACAGAGTAATTATAATGTTGGCTTTTATACACGTCGCTGATAGTAGAATGTATTTGTATTGTATCGTATTGTAGGTGGAATGTATAGAGTGAAAAGCTGCAATATTTAGTTGATTCTATCGTTCTGTTGTTTAAATTTCGCGGTAGAAAAATAAACTTTAGTCTACGAGTCAACTAAAGTTTGCAGCCGTCTTTTTGTATCGACTAACGCGTGTAGATGAATTGTATGATCAGACACAATAATTAACTATGGTATTAAATAAAGATATTAGTTACTTGTTACTTATTATAATGTATTATTGGATCGTATTGTTTCACACGTTGTATTGACCGAACTATGCTGAAAATATAAAATACATGTTCTTTGAAAATATAATAACTTCATATTATACGAACACTATCGTGTGTATTATTTTTTTTATTTCAAATCCCTTTACACTTTACACCATGCCACAATATGGGAGTAAGAAAACGAAATTGCTTTAAGTTTAAAAAAATACTCAAATTTTTTATGGAGTCCAAAAACTGTTTAAAATTCATACAAAAAAGGTCACAATAAATCATAGATACGTCATATCAAAAAATCTTATTTTGTACCTTAAACTTTACATGACTTTTACTTTGTATTTTGTATCGATTTTCGACTTTGATTTTTTACTGAATTTTTAAACAAGCTTTTTACTCCCAGCTGTTTCGTTTTCCTGCGTGGATATTAATTAATCCCAAGTAGACCAAAGAATCCTATATTTGGCCGACAACGCATCGGTAATACTTTTAGTATTTGTCCACGAAATATGGATTGTCTACTAGTTTTACGACTATTAAAAAAAACACAAATTCGATCAACAGACTTCTCAAGAACTCTTGTTTACCTATTGAACAAAAGGTCTAAATATAGAAAATAAAAATTGTTATTTGTTAATTAGAATTAGATAAAATGACAAGTACTAAAATTATTTTTAACAAATTTTTAGCAGCGCCATTTATTGTCTAATAGCAGAACCGTTTACACTACGCCGAACCTAGTATAGTATTAGTTTCTATCTACTCCACACTAGATGGCGTTAAGCGTCTAAATGGAAGTTTACACAGTATGTTTACAAAAAAAATTTTGTCAAATTAAATTAAAAACAAAATATTTTCCCTCGATTTCCTTTTAAAATAAACCCTGTATCTAACTGTTGTTGTAACTTGAATTACAAATTTAAAGTATGTATGTAACTGTAAGTTTGGCCATGGACATAGTGCTTGAAGTAGTCTGTATGTGCCGGTAGCTTCAAGAAATTCGAATCTGACTGCCATACATGAGCATCTGTAAGCATTCGTTTACCTATCGCTTAATCCTTTTTCCAAAACAAATCTGTTAGTTACATTTGTGTCTCGATCAAAATGTCGAACCTCTAAAGCTAAGTTCATACTGAGCGATAATCAAACCAAGCCTTGAACCTTATAATTGAGCTTGAGCCAAGCCCAGAGCCTTATAATTATTAATTTATAAAGTACAGTCTAGAAGCAGTGTAGCCTAGCGACGGGCGACCTCTGTCGACAATTTTACGCAACGGAAGCGCTCGCCGGAAGCAGGTGCGCAGGAGTTCCGGCGCGCACTGACAACTGTTGACACTACATGTTTTGGATTAAATAGGATATTTTATTAACAAAATAATCCAATACCTTTGTTGACTACTCTTATCCTATGAATTTCTATGGCAACTCACGATGGAGACAAATCCAATGACACCTTAATGAAAACAGGCGAGCCATTTGTGCTGTAGAATGTACCAAAGAAAAGGACTTATACATACATACTCTTGAAAATGCCAAGAAAATGGACATATACCTACATAAGTAAATTCGGATCGAAAAACATTACCCTCCTCCTAGGGCGATTGGTTAATCAAATAAAAGTAGGTACCTAAAATAGATATTGTTTTCGAGACATGGATAATAATTATGTTTATATACTAAGAACTTAGAAAATATACAATAGAACTAAGGGAAAGTGTAGGTACCTTTTCTTTCTCTCTTTCTATCTTATGAGCTACAATGTTAATTGTACTACTTAAAACAAAGTTTCGATTATTGTAAACTCATCAGAACAAAACCTGATTTTTTTTTTATTCTAATTATGTACCTAATCAAAATAAAATTATGATATCCAACGTCAATAATAAATAAAAAAGGATAATAATATTATCTTGTAGTATCGTAATGTGTGGTAGACCTACAATAAACAACATAGGGTAATCGTTCACATGGGACTCACTATCAATAGTGATAACAGGGAAATCAGTTCATTTATAACTAACTATACTTCCGTTAACGATTCAACTCAATCTATTAATGGCTAACTACTGGCTACTTATTTCTCCAGATATCTAGAGCCTGGGTACCTATTCTGGGGGTAATTACCCCCGCGGGGGTAATCATTTTATGGGGGGGTAACACAGAACGTAATTAGTAAAGATCTTTTTTAAGAGTCTGTGGATTCAATTAACCGCTTTCGATCGTAGCTTCGAATTTCGAATCTTTAAATCACGAAACATCTTGCTTACATATTTAAGTGCGTAATTTCTACCTCTATGCAAAGGTAATTTAAATTTTAAGTTTAAAAAAAACTTTTAAAATGAATTCAGTCGCCGCGAGCGGTACAGTAAGGCGACCCCGTAATTATGCAATAATCCTAAATTTACGACGATTCAAAATGGAGATAAAAAAAAAAAAACTATAATCGCTTTTTAATCCGTTCGTGCGGTCAAGAAGTAAGTCTGGGTATTCGAAGTAATGTCGATGGAATCGACACTATAAATATACCTATAGGTACCTATATTAATGCCTGGGGTCAAAAATTTAAACACTTTGTTAAAAATAATGCAGATTTATATAGGTACTACGACTTTGAAATTTGACGTAGATAATAATTTAGATTTTTTTAGAATTACGGAAGTATTTTTTAAAGACTATGAAAAAAAATGAATCAAAAAGCAAACGACGCGGATGCACACAAAACCAGGGAACACTTTTATCTGTTGTTTTTAAGTAGGCAGTATATTGATAGTATAAAAATATCATTGAGTACATATAGAACCATAGGAAATTTTGAGGATTTTGTCGATTATTTCCTAGCAGCTTTTAATACGAAACACGTATAGCGCTGACTTTCAACACATTTAAAAACAAAGGACAATGCCAGAAGTTCTATAGAACTTTGCCCCCATACAATTATTATCGCGTACAAATATGACAAATACGCCATTTTTAAGATAATAATCAGTCATTCAAAGCCTTTATACAGTCGGGGGCCCTAGGCAAGAGTCCCGTGTGCCCCTACGAAAAGACAGCACTAAGAGTATCTAATACGATGGTATTACCTCGAATAAGTCAGTCGTCCTAACATTGGTTCGCCGGCGGCATCGTCCTGCAATTAGGATAACCACACACCATCTCAACATCTCATGAACTAGGCACTATACCCTGCGTTGTCTACTTTGTTTTAATATCTAAGTACCTATGTAATAAACGCCAACACACTCATACCCCCGCAGTAGGATTCCCTGCGTCGCGGGTGACATGGACATTTTAATAACTCATCACTAACACCTATGACCCGAGAACAACATTTCGAACCTGGTACTCATTCAAACCTATATAGAGTGTAATATTTAATTTAGAAAATAGGACAAAACCCACACTACCATGCTTGTGATACACAGACACATAAATACACGTCAAAAATTCTGTTGACATATAAATGAGGTTTACAGCGTTCTCTTGTCAACAAAATTTAACAAAACTTTTTACAATATATTTTTATCAAAATCTTTTACTTTTTAAACATAACCTAATATTTTAATAAAACAAAATGTATGCTACCTTTGTTCATTTTAAACAAAATTTAATGCAGTAACCATATTGATACCACCCTGTATTTACATTACATAGTACATCCTGTAGTATTCTATATACTTATATGTATGTATAAAGCCATTTAATCTGCCCATATGTCACTCACATACGGTGTGTATGTGCGTAAATGCATCTAAGGAACACGCTAAGTTACAGCGGTTTTTGCGCTTATGAATTTTATTTAGTAATTTTAAAAATATGAAATTAAATAGGTATTTGCAAATGACACACAAGATGAGGCGATAAATATGCTATACTGCCTCAATGAGGTTAGGTCTCTTCGACTCAACTTAAAAACTGTACAAAAATAAAAATATTAACAAAAATCTTTAACAAACTCATTTCCCTACTTATAAAAAGTAAAGAAAAAAGTTGTTAAAAACACATACAAAAATACCTACTCATTATACAAATGAAATCGCCGAAAAACAAAACTATTAAACACTTGTATGTAAGCAACAATCTGACACAGTAACCATACCAAATCGTTAAGTTAACTTGCATCCACCGATAGATGGCGCCACTTGTACGTTACAAAATTACTTACAAAAAACGCTATAACTTAGCCAAGTCTTTAATGAGCTGGACTGTTGTGTGAAAAATACACAACTACACTGGAACAACCAGTCGAAGAGCTTTCAAATCAGGATGGTGGGCAGCGCACGCGATTATAGCCTCTATGTGTATAGACAAAGGCATATAATAGCGTGCATAATTGTGTGTGTTACGTCGAATCGAAGTACTTATGCAGAGTGGACGGTGGTTGTTCTATGAAGTGGGATTGCGGGTTTTGATCGTTTTATCAAATTAAATAGTAAAAGACCCGATTGAAAGTCGAAATTTGGCTATCTCGTGTCAAATTATAGACTATAGAATATAGACTCGTTCGATACCTACTATAGATCTTTCGCTTAGCAAGTGCTGATGTCAGTGTTAACCTCAAGCAAATAATTATTTAAACACTCTTATTTAATAAAGATTACTACAAACCCGACTTGTTTTTAGACAAAAGTTATAGTTCGATACGCTTAATACACAATAATCTTTATCAGTCTTATTAATAAAAAATAAAAATAAATTATTCAGAGATTAATAAGTTTATGGTTTTCAATAAAGTTTCAGAATTGGTAGGTACGCTAAAGAAAAACAAAAAAAAGAAATTTATTTAAGATGACATTTCAATATACCTACTTACTTACTTAAATAAAATATAGATCGTCTTCAAATATATTTTTTTTTTATTAAAAGTGGCTCTTTTCTTATTTATACTTTAAACTTTGCTCAGGCTGGAATGGAATTAAATTTTGTAATTGTAGGTATAATTAAATGATTATTTAATGTAAATAAATAAATAAAACAAAGTACTAAGACTATTTAGTTGTTAATGAATTACGTCACGCACGCGCAATGCAACTTATATACCTAGTACTAGTATTATGATAAGTATGTATGTATGTACATAACTGTACAATACTTTGTACATGTTTGTACATACAATGTATCATACATCATGATAGTGATTTCTGTGGATCTTGAAAAATCTATAGAATTTATACCTAGGTACTAATAATAGATTTAATATTTTCGGATATTTATTAATTTAGGTAAACTTACTTAACAGAGTCCTTATAAATTGAGAACAAATGTTTTTTTAATCAGTCTTGTTCATCGGTCTGTCTATTCGGAAATCACCCAAAAGTTACCTACTAGGTACTAGATCGATTTATATGAAACTTAATAATTATATTTGTGGCCTAAATGACGAGAATTGTTTTAAGATAGGTACTTTTATTATCCCAACAAAATCTTTATTTCTTATGGTATAACTAAAAGGTTGACCTACGCAATGCGAGAGCGATCCAATGGTAAGTTAAAAAAAGAGTAAATCCCAACCAAAATTATAATATTTGATTATATGTGCATGAATAAAATTTAAATAAATAACTTGACAAAATAATTCTTATCCCTATCTATACCCTACCTCTACCTAATATACAGATCATTACGGTAAAAAAAAAATATATTACGTAGTTATAGCGAGCAATAATATACCTTAAAACAATGTTAATAAGGATCATTCATACTAACAACACACCTGTAAAAATAGGCATAAATCAACAAAAGTTACCTATGCGTATAAAAACCACCGGCTTCTATTTCCGAATCGCCATTTTTAGCGTCGCGGCGTTCCATTTTCGAAAGTGCCAGTTTATTTTTAAAAATTCTGGCAACTTAATGATGATTCAATATGGGGATTACGATTTTGAATTTAGAATTGCAATTTTTAATCGAATTTGTTTTGAGTTTTCGCTTTTTGTTGTTTTCTATTGATGGGACATTCAAGTATTACGTAATAGACGCCAAGCTAAGTCGAGAGGGATTGTTTTGCTGATAAAATATAGAGCATAACTTTAAGAAGTAAAAACTAAAACTTGATAACAGATTACTTTTAATCTTAAGAAGGGACGGCAAAATTACTACAAATCTATCGTTAAGGTACGTTTTTAAATACCTTCTAATTTCCTTAATTCGTTTTAAATGCCTATACCTATGCCTATTCGTTTCTTAAAAACCCAGCTAGGTACCAGGTAGGTATTGACAAAAAAACAACATCATAGTTCACTTTACCTATGCTAACCCGGATAGATAGTCAAGAGATTATAATACGGATAGATTATTGAAAACAGCCTAGCTTTCATTGCTTACGTACGAAGGTACGAATAAAATATGCATGCTATTATTACACCGTGTGAACCTCCCTTCATAAAAACAATAACGGTCCATGCGGGAATATGCAAAAATTTAACGAAAAATAAAAAAAATAAAACAAGGGAATAAGAGGGAATAAATAAAATGATAAAAAATATAAATCCAGTGTTTTTGTCCCGCTCCGGCGTTCGGGCCGTCTCTAGACGGACGACGGACTGTCGGTAGAACTGACGTGATGATAATTTGAAATGTGACAGGATTTCGAATTTATTTTTAAATTTGGAACGAGTTTGGAAGTTTACTTTTTTTGGAAAGAATGAGTTTAATTTTTCGAAATTTTAATTTAGGGCTGATTATTTCAAAAGTGGTAATGCGTTGCAAATGCAATGAATTTTAGCGTTTTTTTTTATATTGCGATTAAAAATAAATTTCAAGAACCTTTTATTGGCATAATTTTTGCATTGTCGTTTTTAAGCAGGTATCTAGTTTTTAACATAAACCATAATTATGTATCTAATTGAAATAAGTGTAAGTATTTTCTTTCCGGCTATTTAAAAGTTCTTAATTAAATCCAACGTTACTGTAACATTAATATCTTTCTTACAGTATTATGTTCAAGTAAATAAAATAAATTAAATAAATAAGTTTAATTAATGTGAAAACAGACATCGTATTACAATCAATAAAATAATTTAGACGAACAAAAGTCCGGATATTTTAATGTTTCGAGGTCAATTTCTTCGTATCCGGTTACAAAAACATTTACAGTTTTAAAATCGTTATGCAAATAAAATGTACGTAAATGGTTGTTAGTTGAATTGGAATTAGAACTAATTTATGCAACATAGATAGTAGGTAAATAACGCTCATCACGCCCACTTCGCTAGAGATTTCGTTACTACATAATAATAATATAATATTTATATATACCTTACCTACATATACTATACTTTAATATATCTGTAAATAAAGAATCTTGATTGAAACTCATCAAGTCCCAACAAAGATTAGAATTATAAAGCTGAAGGGAAGACCCGGGCATTACCAGGGTACATATATGATAGTACATTGTTCAATATACCTCGTTTTTTTCGTCGTGACATATAAGGTAAACAATCTTACACTGTCTTTTTGTTGTAATTATCGATTTAAAAATAAGACAGACACAAATTAACAAAAACTAAATAATAAACGATAATTTAATGTTAAAACAAATTTCTGTATATTTCTAAATATTTTTTTAAATTAATTAAATTAATAAAAGTTGTGAATAGATTGTTTACCTTTTATATCACGACGAAAAAAACGAGGTATATATCGCAGCGCTGTTAAAGAGGATCGGGGATCGATTCCCAGTGAAGCCGAAAGAGTAATGAGTTTCAATTTCTGTTCTTAGTCTGGGTGCATGTGTGTATTTGTGTTGTCCATGGAACCCATGACATCAGGAGTTCTAGTTTGAGGCTATGAGTGTATAGTGTATCGTTAAGTGAGCTATTGGTTCCTAGGACGAAATAAATGATTTGAATTTGAATTGGCGTTATTTGTTAAGGAATTTAATTTGTTAAGAACGTTTCTCTTATTATTTAGACAATTTTTACCCAAGATTTATGAAATACAGCGTCGACAATGATTTTTAGTTGAATTGGGGTACTACAAAAAACGGATATATTTAGCTACCTACATAAATAGTGACTT
>LGAG01000847.1:122690-144234 GCA_001278395.1 Lerema accius | reverse complement strand
AAATAAATTTGTTGTGTTTCATTATTCATATACAAAAATAAATGTCTTGAAAGTCACATTAACCGCGGAGGATTAGGATTTTTTTATACCTACGGATACTAATAATATTTCTTTTTTAATTTATTTATCTTTGAAGCATTAGAGTGTTGTAACATGAGTGAGAATAACTTTATGGAAACCGTATTTTTTATTTTATAATTAAAAATTAACCCTTAATCAATTAATCAAATATTAAATGAACTGCTATTAAGAGAATCAATAAGTGAAATTCAGGCTTAATTCAAATAAAATATATTCAAACAAAATATATCTCGAATAATTATAATAGATATAAAAATAGCACAGTTGCGTCCTTCTGCGAGGCGAGCGTGATATTTCAAAGTGGGCAAAAGTACATTCGCGCTATACTACATAGTAGGTAGGAACGACGGGACTCGTAGCCCCGCGCTACACCGCCAGCGATACTTTACTAAGCTATAAAATATATTTTTTGATGACGTCATATCTGTTAATCCCTTACTATCACCTGGACTGTTGTATAAAGGGCTAAAGAAGTAAAAAAAACTTTACTTTTAGTTTTTAATGGTTACCTATTGTGTTTGTGTAAGAGTGAGAGTACCGAGTTCGATTCCCAGCAAGACAATGTAAATGATGAATTTTAGTTTCTGTCCTCAGTCTAGGTGTAGGTATGTATGTCTTTATGTTATCTATGACATCCTCGACAAAGAGTAATTTAGTGTGAAGCAGTAGTGTTATTTGGTTAATTTTATTTTATACTTTAAGCCATTATGTTTAAATTTTCGGGGAGGTTACATTGTAGATTGCTTAACCTGAAGCAACCAAGCTGGTATAAAACCCATGGACATGAAATAGTAGAGACACATAGTGCCAGATCTTGGAAGTTGTCCAGTAGGTATATAAATACCACATATAGATAACTATTGTATTTATGATCCTATACTTTACTAAACTTAGGTACCTATTCCTAAGTATTTAAATACCTATTAATAATTGCTTGATAACTTCACGTTTTTCTTCCCAACTCCAAAAAAAAATAGTCAAACAAAAATATCTTAGGTACTCCTTTCAATTTGTTTTCAAGAAAATATCTAGTGACTAAATATAAAATATTACGATAAAATATTTAACCTTATACTAAAAAAATTAGGGCTTCGCTCCACTGTTAGCTGTGGATCGAACACTTTGAATGTATAGCGTATACTGCGTAGGAAGCGACGGGACCGAATTAGGTTCTGGTTGCACTACAAGCTATGATATTATTATTATTTTTTATTGCTAATCATTATTAGCTAACTTTACCCAGGATTTCCTTTGGATACAGAAGTCTAGAATAAATACCGTGAATTCTGAAAAATTCATAAGTAAGTATATTTTCTTCCGCATTTATGTCGTAGATTTAATTAAGTGGTTAAGAGTGCGTGTATGACATGTGGTGTAACCACGGAATACAGAGACTAGTATTAATATTATTAGTCTCTGTATTCCGTGGGTGTAACAGACGTAACGGATTTATTTTTACGAATCTCTTAAAAATAAAAAAAGATAATCAGAGTTGCAATTTGCTGTTTGAATTTTAAATTGATGCTTAGAACGTATTATTTATTCGAACGTAAATTTTATTATTTAGGCTAAAAACTTTTATTATTAAGGCTGAAAATAGTTTTTTTATCTGTATTGAATTAATACTTATTGTTTAATATTAATTTACTTACTCATAAATAGGCTTAATTTTATATTTTACAATACTATCAATGCCGAAACGTAACTTAATCTTGACAGTTACAATACATATTGCATAAGTATAAAATTGTTTTATAATTTTATAATAATAATAAAATTAAATAGCTAATTATAGCCTAGTAATATTAGTAGGACAGTAGCTTTACTTAGAGCAGCGCAGCCGAGCGTCGCGCAAGACAAGGACGGAGAATAAGACGAAGGGTTACTCGTAGACCCAGCAAGTACCGAGTTTATCCAGCACTCGCTGCCTCCACACAAATACCGTTCAACATGCACGCGCGCGCCCATAAAGAACCGCATTTAAAACCCGCACCAGAGAGATAAGGAATTTACGTAAGTGATAGACACCGTGCGTTCTAGAAGCATTTTTGTTACGTAATTTTTACGTCGAAAAATCGGGGAATTTTTGCTCGTTTATTTGATATAACAATTAATGTAGTTCTTTTTTCGAATTTCGCGTGTGACGCGTTTGAAATGTAAGCCTGAGGTAGAAGTATTCGGTATCTCGAATGCCGTACTTTATGGGAACTTCGTAACAATAGCAGGTAGAGGGGAGCTACGCGCGCATGAAGCACCGAGTACCGTTGTTCGGGAGAGTGGAGATAATAAATGCGTTACTTTATGGACGCGTTGCCTAGAGAGGATATGCCAAGATAACAGTAACTTTCGTACGGCCCTGTATAGACTATAGCTAGCTGTAGATATAGACTATAGAACGACGTCTGGACTTAGAACGTTAAAAGTATTCGTTCAATGAAATGCCTATAAAGATCTAATTAATAAAACTTTAAGTATTCAATAGAGCTTAAATACTCAATAATATATTATAATGTTGTTATTTACACCCTGTATGATATCTATCTATGACTTATAATTTTCAAGTCATGATTTTTTATATGTTTTAAAACAGTTTTTGGGCTTTATCGAAAGCTTGAGCTTTTAGCACAGAAAAGTCTTGTTTTCTTACGAAAAATAATATGTTTCGTAAAGTTTTTAAAATAACACACCTTTATTAACTTGCGATGTATTTAGGTACAATTATTATTATCTTTGTCTGTAAAATTCCAAAAAATTTTTTTTTTTACTTTTTACTTCGTATTTTCAGAAAAGCGCAGTTTTTTAGTTTTTTTTTTAATTATTCTAAGTACGCTATAGTACCTACAATGTCCATATGTTCTCAAAGTGCAATGACCACGGCATCTGTCGAGCGCTTCCGTATAAAAAGGATATCAAATATACATACATACCTACATACATACATCCTTAATTACCTACGTACCTACTACTTAGGTATAATACGTGCATGCACCAATTGTCTGAAATGTTTGTTTTAAATGTCGAATTTCTAACTAGTCTTAAAGGATAAAATTAAATCTTGAAAATAATAAGTTACCATATCTGTCGTTATTAAAACATACATCATCATCACAACCCATAACTGTCCCACTGCTGGGCTCGGGTCTCCTCTCACAGTGTGAGGGGTACAGGCCATAGTCCACCACGCTGGCCTAGTGCGGATTGGCAGACTTCACACGTATAGTATAGTAACTACTACGTATTACAAACGAACAATTCGCAGTGTTTGAGTAAGTATGAAGGGTGGTTTGTGAATTAATTATGTTCGTATAAAACATTGAAACTACCCCCGTAGCCCGCGGTCAACAATGTTTGCACATGATGGTAGGTAGAAGTACCGTTTACAATTACATTTTAGTTAACGTTATGACGTTGGCAACTGTTTTAAATTTTTTTGATTGCAGTTTTTATTTATTTATTCTGCATTTTAATTAAATTTTGCCTTTACAAAACGGGTAGGTTGAAAAAAATGACGTGCATGTAAAGGTATCATTGATAACTATATGAATTATTTTGAATTTGAAAATAATATAATTACGTTGGCAACTGAATAGTGAAAGTTTTTTTATATTTATTTTTAAGTAAAATCTGCAATTTAAAGTCACTCCCACAATGGAGATTAGTACAATGACGTCTCATTTTCAAATCTGTCAAGAGTTTAGGCTGTAGAGCATGCCAAAAAATAGACATACATATAGAACAAACATACATACACTTGAAAAATATTATTTTTGAAAAATATTCACTTTTGCAGTCTAGAAATAAGTCATTGTTAATTATCTATGTGATACATAATTTATAGGTAGGTACTCAAATGTCTTCTTGACTAAAATTTTATTTTTCAGTTTTGCTATGACTTCAGTACTTAGTAGGTACCTACTCAAGCCTACTCTGAGGTACAGCGCGAGTAAATAGGCCGGGGGCTACTATTCTAGACCGGGAGGCGGTTGCGAAGTTCGTGTAGGTATTTATTTATTTATTTATTTTGCTTACAATGGAGACGGTTAATAATATTAACTTAATATTGGTAGGTAAGTATAATTACTGAAACTGTAGTATCTGTTTGGTGGTCGAAATTTGACCATAGATCGCTGCAAGCAATACTCATTTAATATTCCTAGCTGACAATGACAATGTCAAACTCAATTGACTGTCAATGACACATTCCGTCAGAACACGTCACAACATGTTCTTATATCAGACACAGCGTGGTAGTATGGTTGCTTTTTGAAATACGAATTCGTGGTTATTGGTTTCCTAAGTCAGGGTAAAGTTTAAAGATATCGGAACACCAATCAAGTACCTTTTTATGAAATCTCATGTTATATTATTACAAATCAAACCTGACAATTTATATAGGTACTAGACGACACCCGTGGCTTCGCCCGCAGAAGAGTAGTTTTAAAAAATATGGGATATATCCCAAGGGAACCTATAATCGGAATAAAATGTATCCTATGTCCTATTCCTGGATGCAAACTATCTGTGTACCAAGTTTCAGCTTAATCCGTTCAACGGTTAGAGCGTGAAGGAGGGACAAACATCCAAATATGGAAACATCTTTACAAACTTTTACATTTATAATATACTTAAGTAGGAAATAGGATAGGATGTAACTTTTTTTTTATTATTTTAGGAACCCTGATCACTATTTTACGGAACCCAGTTTGGGGAAGCCATATCCTAAGTGACTAGGCAAGGCATTGAAAGAATGTATCTATCTGTCTATAAAGCAAAAAAAAATGTTAAAACCACCCCACAGATACACAAGGTTACACAGAGTAGCTTCAACTCCCATAACATAGATTGTTAATGACAGACTGCAAAATACAGAGTAGAGCAGTTACATAGATAAAATAACAAGTTGATTTCCCTGACTTCAGATACCTACAAATTAATATTATCGTGTAGGAATGAAGGGAGCTATGAAGGTAGGTTTTCTGGAGGTGATATTATTTAATTTATTAACTACTAGAAGACCCGGCACACGTTGTTCTGTATAGTTTGGTTCTTTTATAGTTTGGTTAGGTTTACACATCAGTTAATTCTGAACTTCAATTTTCATGTCTCTTTAGTAAATGCTCGTCATATCGGACAGCTTTTGCTATGGCGGCGTTTCAATAACTCGGATGGATAGTTTAGTTAATCCCTTGAAGTATCTCGACATCAGCACCACTTATTTGGTTCAACTGTGGTACTAAACTATATTCAGTAGTTCTAAAATACATCACAATGTATTTATGGAAATCTGTCCAGCTAATTACCCTAGGTGGAGTGACAAACACACGCTTACGCTTTGATTTTATACAATTAAAATAAACATATCAAATCAAATCAAATCAAATTTCCACTTCAGCGACCAAGCATTGCTAAAACAATAACAAAAGGATTTATGACAGATACTTAAATAAAAATGCATTTATGGTTATAATAAAAACATTGGATGATTTTGATTAACCTATAAATTTAAGTTTTTGACGTGAATACGTGTTTTTTGCTATCATACAAGCGCAATCCTAAAAACCTAATGTTAACAAAATCGGGGGATACAGTTTGACGTTGTAGTTTCGAATCTTTCGTCTACATCCAATATTAAATTATACCACTGGATAGGTAAAGGATCAAAGAATTAATTACAGTAAGCGAAATCGGAAGGTGAAGCGCCGCGATTTTGTGGATATTTTACGACGTAAATACAATTAAAAAAAAAATTATAGCCTAATGTCACTCTCAAAACTGAGACGAATTCAATGACTTATAACTTGTCGAGAAAACAGACATACATACATACATGTATATACGCGAAAAAAATTACGCAGTGAAGAACTACGATTATTGCATTGTTATGTCAAAAAAAATCTTACCAAATCGTACTTACCACATCCATTAACAACTACTACATCGATGTTTCCGCCACGTTCGAAGTTTTTTGCATCGCGTGCTACGTGACAGACAGACAGACAGACGGGGCAATTTATAATATGTCGTTATCGTGCGATCTTAACACGCTATCCGCGACCAACGTAACTTGATCCCTCAATTTTTAAACTGTTCATAAAACGTTAAAATGATACCTACTATTGTTTTTTCTGTCTTCTATTGTCATTATAGGTGTTAGAGCTTATATTTTTTCGTTTAATATCAATCACATAGGTAGGTACATTAAAATTGAGAAGGAGGAAATTGAGTACCTAGTAGAGGAGTAAGTTTTGTTTATTTTAAAGAAAGTAAAGTATGAACAAGCCGTAGCTTTTCTTCCTACTTTTACTAACATCAGATTAACTAAAAAATCCTTAGGCGCTTCTCAGGATAGTAAGATCTTTAAACCTTCGATCGATTATTATTGTCGAAAAACAACGTTCTATAATTTCTTATGACAGGCTTTTGAACAGCATGAAACTTCCAATACTTCGAATGGTCTTTGTGTACTATCTTATCAGTATTGGAGCAGTATGGTAACTGATGAAGAATGATCTAGGATCTAGGCCCTAGTGGGGGTAATTACTCTCCCCAAGAGTATACCAGCTATTTTACTTAGGTAACGAAAATACTAATTATTAGGACCGTAAAATTAAAAACCATAGAATAAAAGTAACTTGTGTTACCTATTTGTTTTAACAACATTTCAAAAACGGTAAAATCAGTTTTCCTCATAGGTCACAGGGGTACACAATATTGAAAAGGATAGGAACCACTGCTCCAGGTTTTAATGACAAAATCAGTCCTTCAAGAGACATTTATTTGTAATCTGTAATGGGCAGTTAACAGCAGACAGAGATGACAAATGCTATAGCATAGTACCATACATTACGTTGGATTTCATAAAGCCAAAGACATTCTATGATAGGTATTGTCTATCGAGGCATTAGGGATGACTTGATTAAACATTGTTAAATTAATACTTAACTTGATTTTAATGATGTTAAAGGTTTTTTTTATATATTATCTAATTTATAATTATTATTTTTTAGTTTGACGTTCGTTAAGTGAGTTATTAGTTCCTAAGACAAAATAAATATTTAAGTAATTCAATTTGTATTTACATTGGCACGTCTTTTATACTTTACAGTGAGTACGTATTTAATTTTGTATGAATCAGTTTCTAAGAACAAAAAAAAATACTAAAATTCTCGGTCAACTCCTGAATTTTTTTTCTCACTTTTTGTCTTTCAACGAAATATAATAACCCTGCAATAAAAAAAAATTAAGTTATAGTTCCGAATAACACGCAGGGCTCAAGTTATTCTGGTTGAATAGGGTTGCAACATTTATCTGTAATTATGCTGATTTGAACGATACCTGGTGAAATTGTTAATAATTACTGGAAGGGTTCAGGGGCCCTTAGTAAGGCCCTGTTTGAGAGGAGATAGTTATCGGTTAGTCATTGGGAAAAACCGGGTTATTATTTTTTTAATTATGTAGCATGGCAACTTGGCAAAGTTGTCGTAATATTTTTATGTAACTAAATAAGAATGTAGAAGAGTTAATTGGTTTAGTTAGTTTGTACTAAAAGACCAGCATTGTATTGGAAATTCTAGCAGAACTTATAGCATTAACATAACCGATTGTCCTATCTGACGTCCGTGGGTAACAACCGTGTGTTAGTGTGCATATTTGCTTCTAAATTGAATCTTAATTTTAACATAAATTAACAAAATTTACCTTTCTACATTCTTGATCAATGCACAAAAATGTCCAATATCAAAGTCGTTTATGCCTGCAAGAATTTAAATACCTACCTAACTAGTTTAATTTTAATACCTACAGACAAAAATTCGACTGCTTAAAATAGATGAGTTTAATTAAAAAATATAGCCTAAATACACCCCATAAAATTGAAATCTGTTTTGGACTTTTTTTTAATCTGTATTTTTTTCAAGGAGTTTTGTCACAGAGTAACTATGCCAGTCCCGTAATTACACAGAATTACGTAATAATACCTTCATAAGATACTTACCTACATTATAAGATTAGGGTTTCTTTTTGGAGTAATGAACAACAATATGATTCATATAAAAACAGAGAATTCACAATTTAATATGGACATTAAATTGCTGATTAATAATTTATAAGCACCACTTTTAATACCTAATAACTTACCTACTTATTTACATTATCGAATTAAAGCAACTAAAATTACTAATTCTTATTTTATCTTATGGGACAAGCAAAAAAGTGTGTCAGTGTCAACCATTAGTAGGTATTATTTTTCAAAAATACGGTCGAAAAACTTTACCCTCTTTCTTCCACAGTCGGGTAAAAAGAGCTCTAGTGAACACATAAAAAATTAAAACATAGTTTTTATCATAAACTGTTATAATTTCAGTAATATTTCCATTCCTCCATTCCTTGATCGGTTGGAGTAGACTAGGCTGGTAGCCAGGGGTGGCGTTTAATACATCCCCTCCGCGACCATTTTTCATTTCGCTCATTACTTGCAACCCTTTGCGATTCCACCCTCGTACGGTTGGCAAAAAAAATGTATACTTTTTTTGTTTTGTTTTTCTATACTATGCTATAAATTATGTTTAAAAGAAAGTAAACATGTTGTTAGCGTGGAGGTGCGGAGATAAAAAATCGACACAAATTGGGCCTTTTTATTTTGTATAGGTAAAAAGGAAACGGCAAATATTTCACTTAAAGACGTTAGTAACCTACGCATGCAATGTACCTAGTTCTGAAAATTTTTGGTTTTTTATTAAGGACTTAACATAATCTACGGTATAAAAAAATATTGTTGCAATCACTAGGTATACTGTCATATTATAACAATATAATAATATTATTAGTGATTTTTTGGTTTGTCACAAACGTCAATGGGCGGAAGGGAAAGATGACATTGCAAGCTAGTTTTCTAAACTACCTATACATAAAAAAACCTCAAGATTTCAAACTAGTTTACAACTTCTAAACTTCCTAAGCTCAAATTAAAAAAAAACCTGACTAGTTCATTTGGTTGTTTTGCTGACGCTACTCAGTTTCCAGCCTCGAGCAGTTTTCATTCCGACTTGATTAAATCCTGCACCGCTAATATATAACCCGCACTATTGTCCATGTGCACGGAGAATTGAAATATTATACCCATCTACTTATTGGCTGCGCTGCAATTGATAAAAAAATAATATAACTAATACAACACATACTCATAGACACTTAGTAGGTAGTTACTAGGATTTCCGGTAGATATTGTTTGTGCTATTGACAATACAGAAACATAGGAACAGAAGAAGTGAGGGGTACAGGCCATAGTCCACCACGCTGTCCTAATGTGGATTGGCAGACTTTACACACCTAAAGTAAATTTAATCAATCACCGAGAACAAGAATTAAAAATCACTAATAGCTAAGTACCTACTCGTACCTACTCGTTGGTTGACCACTAACTTCTTTATCGATCCACACTGGAGCAGCATGGCGGAGTATGCTTCAGACCAGTGATTCAAAACCATTTCAATATTGTTACCCCTGTGACCTATGAGGAAAACTAATTTTACCCCGTCATTAAATTCATATCAAAACAATACAAGTAACTTCTTCCTGTTTTTATATTTTACGACCCTAATAATTACTTCCTTCGTTACCCCCGTAAAATAGCTGATTTACCCTTGCAGGGGTAATTACCCCAGGTTACGAAACTAGGCTCTAGAGTCTAGATCTAGTAAGCACTTATGGTTTGAAGCTAGGTCACCTAAATATAAGGTTTAAAATAGATTTCTTTGTCAACTCCATCCATTTCTAATGCGAATCACTATAAATATTGACGTTACAACACATTCTTTTATACTAGCCAAGATAAATATGTCGCACTGTTTCGTAATCTAAAATACATGTAACATGTGATATATATCACGGAGTGCCGACATTTCTCACGGAGGCTATTTTGGAAGCATATGACAAATGGATACGTTATTTTTAGTTTAGATTTAACGATAATTTTATTTTATTCTACAAAATTTATTAACTGAAGCTCTGTATGAAATTCGAGCGTTACTTATTAAGTAGGTATGTCAAACTATAGATTATTATAGATTCGTTCAATATAGGTAGATACCTGGCTATAAGACGTCAACTGTCTATGAACGGAGTTTTTCGTTTTTTTTTTTCTATTTATAAAATAATGTGATTGTGTTTTGTTTTAGCCACAGACCTTTATATACAGACTCGGTCTTCGGAGCAAAAAAGCGTGGTCAAAAAAAAATTAATAACAAATGATGACGTTTCTAGATTACGTCAGAACGTAAAGAAAAATTAACCCCACTGTTTTGTTCTGAAGACTGAGTCTATAATATTCTTTGGTCTGAGATTTTAATTCCTTTTGAGATAGTTACAGAATTAGTAAGTGGCATTAAATTTTTCGCCATCAAATCTGTTCTGTAAACAAGTTTTTTATTAAAACCGTTACTGTATCCAGTTTATCGCTAAAAGGTATTAGTACTGAATATTTTTTCGCATTCGAAGCAAAGTAGAGTTAAAAATATAAAAAGCGAGTGTCACATTTGGTACATAATAAACAGCGCAGCGTAAAGTGGTCACTAAAATACGCAATATGGAGTTACCGCCTGTGTACTACGCTTACTGTGGATTGGTCGATTGTAATTAATAAGAAGATAAGGTAACTATGGGAAGCTTCCTAAGAATACTTTTATTAGGTGACGTTTTCGACGAAATCTTAAAAAAAAAAAAACTAAGTCTTTCTTTCGATTTCATTGCTTTCGAATTTTGGAAGATGGAAAAATTATATGATGAAAAAATTATTATAATGATAAATAGTAGGTCTCAAATTTTTATTTCAGATTACTCAACCCATCCTTGCTCTTCATTGGCCATCAAAACTTACCGAACGTCGTCTGCCTGTTACTCAGTAAAAAAAAAGTCACATTAGCCCAATCCGCAGTATCAGTAATCACATAAAATTATTTACGAACTTACCTGTGCGTTTAACGATTCGCCCTAAAGTGAAAAGTGTTTTTACGTTCGACTGTTTACGATCGCCGCCGATGGATGCGAATGACGCGCGCTCGGGCGGGCTCGGGTATTATCGGCTAAGTTCGGGTATATAGTCCTGCTGTCATAGATTGGTTTGCAACCACCAATTGCATGCTTTTAACTTCATTACACTTCAGTACTTATTACTAAGTAGGTAGGTAAATAGTAGGAATCCCCCCTCCCCTGCAATGCCCATGGCAACAAGTAATAAGATTAGGACCGAAATGTCAGTCACAATAATTATGCGTCTACCTATTTCGAACTCTAGTTTCATTTCTTTAATAACCAATTTAATAACAATCCCCCTATTATAATCCTCTCAAAATATATCGAGGCTTTTTACAACCATTCTGTAGGTAGGTAATATACATAAATAACAAGTATTTATGTATATTAGATACCTGTGTAATCTAGTGACAATAAAACCATTCGGCTCTGTTTAAAAGGATAGGTAATTTGAGTAATTCGAATACTCAAGTATTTAAGTAGATATTTGTTTATTTGTCAACTGATATCCATCGAATACCATTGTTTTTACTCTCAAACATTCACTACTGTAGGCAAGAGGTCTGTGGGGTTGATATCGCCACATCTAAAGTAAAGCTCCTATCTTGATCTGTCAACATCGATTCGACATTGCGATCGGGAGCCGACTAGACCAGGGTTGCCATTTAAGATATCCTTCGTACAGCGTAAATAAAGGGAAAATTTTGGGAAAAAAGAGGGGATTTATGGGATGCAATATGATTACATTTTTACCTGATAGCTATAATAGCGCAGATTTTATGTGTATATATGAATGTCCATATATGTATTTGACACGCTCTAAAAATAAAACAGCTTGACAGATTTCAACATAATATAAGGTGTCATTGGATATTTTCTCTTATGTGGTAGTGTAATATATCGCACCTCCGCTCAAATAGTGTCATAACTCAAAAAACTAAACATTCGAGTAATGCGCGTTTGAAATTTACTCTAACTTCATTTTTCACTTTTTGGATCGTAACTCAAAAACTATAAATATTACCGCAATATCTTTTTTGGTAAGTTATAATTATTTTTAAAGCTTCACAAAATGGTGTAGAATGTATGTTGAAAATATAAAAAAAAAAAAAAAATTTTTGAGTTGTGACATTATAAGAAAAAAAAAACAAGAAATTATGAAATATTGTTCATTTAAAGAGGTTCAAAAAAGATTATTACACTAACTCAACAATATCTTCAAAATATATAATTATAAACAATAAAAAATACTTTTATAATCACAGTAATTAGAACTCAAACATAATACTTGACCTTCTTGCTTAAAAAATAATCATCAATAATAATAAAATAGGGATTTTTACCTTATCTTTATCAAATAAACCGTCATATGTTTATTCACTTCAGTTTTGTTGAATAAACACATAGATTATTTCCAAATGCCTCAACTCATGTACCGACATAAATCGACAAACAATACTATATACAATATTCTCACAGATATCCACCCTGCACAAGCAGGGACGTGACACTGTTTGTGTTTGGTACGACGATTATTTTACCGAACGATATAATGTCATTATCGCCATCTATGGATAAATAATCGAACTATTTAAACGACGTTATTTGAGAGAAGATTTTGAAGTTTTCTGAAACCAATAGTACAATAAAAGAGATTTTAATTTTTTTTGAGATATGACACTATTTGAGCGGAGGTGCGATATGTATATTTGATTATAAAAAAAACAATTTACTAGAATACAAATACACTACCGCTGCTGTAATAACTTCGTTTAAGGGTGCGTTCAAATATTACGTAACGCAATTTTGACCGTCTCTCACCCCTATGTAACGCGCCGTAACGCTTTTCTGCACCCTTCCTCTCTCTCCCTAAACGTTACGTAACACAAAAATTACCATTTTTATCTAAAAAGGTTACCATTTTGCAGACGTCGAGAATTATATTCTCTGGTTATTTTTAGTAATAAGAAAACAATGTTATGTAACGCGTTGTTAGATCTCCCTCTGCCGTTACGTACCTAATAGTTGAACGACCCCTAATTAAAAACCGGCCATTGTCATTCTTTAGTAGGTATAGCTACTGAATATACATAACATTCATATAGCACCCAAGATTTAAAAAAAAACGCTAACACACCCATACCCCCGCAGTAGGATTCCGTGTCGCGGGTGGCATGGACAACACTAATAACACATCACTAACACCCATGACCCGAAAACAAATATTTATCTGTCACATAAATATCTGCCCCGGCCGGGAATCGAACCCGGGACCCCTCGCTTCGCAGGCAGGGTCAAAGATGCCTAAGCTACGGGGTCGTCAGATATTCATTAGATACCTACTCCCTTTCTTTCTTTCATCTTAGATACTCATTTACGAATTAAAATTCACACATGGGAGATTCCTCTTACATAAAATGCCATATGGCAACACCAAAGGGCTCTCTAGATGACAGGTAGCTTCCCGCTTCCCAGATTGGAATAAGCGATGTAATCTCGAACTGTCAATGCGCTAGCGCAGGCTCAAAGATGCCGCGGTGGCGTGCCTTCGTGTATAGGGATGGGAATCTTGGGAACGAGTGGGTTTGTAACCGTATATGTAGTCGTAACTAGTAATATTATGAGTAACTAAAAAAAATACTTCCACTTTTTGGTATACACTGACGGTTACTTTAAAATGATTTCAAATTAAATAGGACTTTTTAAAACAGAAATCTGGTATTTCGAAGACTTTGACTGAAGTATCTAAGACCTTCAAGGTATAATTAAAGGTCCTATATGAAGTAATCCTTTCACATAAATTACTAAGTATCAGTTGATAATAATGACCAAATGGGAATCCAGTCAATTTTAAGTTATCACTAACTAAAAGTAAGGGAGTTTTTCATATGGTAATATAGATCTGATAAATAAAATACCCAAAATTCTTTCCACATTCTTTATATACATTAATACATCAATACACGACTTAAAAATAATTAACATTTAGCGCTATATTTACACAATTTATTAATAAGTCAGAATAAATAATGAAAGTTAGCGCCATTTCTGTCATTGTGACAGATGACGTCACAGATTACTATCAAATTATTTGACATTGACATGAACCAATTACGTAATTACGCAATATGTATAGGTAAAAATATTTAATACAATGAGTAGGTAACAAAGGAGTTACCATGGGGTTACACCATTGAGGTTAGACGAATTAAATTCCCATACAATTTCTCATACAATATTTATGGTTTTAGCCTATAAACGTCAAAGTTGATAGATCGTTACGCGGTATATGACGTGCAAAAATTAGAGTACATTAGGTTTATGAAAAGGTGTAAAAATAAAAATAACTCTTGTAAAGAGTAATTTCTGTATAAAGGTGCTTTGTCACTGAGTATTTACCTGTAATGTAACGTTACATTCGATTTTAGTCTGAAAAAAAAACAAAACTGGCAATATAGTTACCATAGTAAAATCACACCGACCTCAAAAGAATGCCCCTAATCCGTTATTTCATACTTTTCAGTTAACTTTTTTGAATTTCGTTTAAATTATAATATTACATAGTTACAAGTTACGCACTGTAATGCTCAGTACTCTTTATGTTACATTACAGGTTAATGCTCTTAGTGAGGGGGCATTATTAAACTTAATTTTTTACTAAATTATGAACTCATACATAAAACATCTCAAGTCTACATATAACTATGATCATGCAGTCTTTATTCTGCCATGCAAAAAGTAACGGGAAATTACTTTTCTGCAAACTATATTACATGTTTCATGGATTATATAAAAGGTCATGTAATCCAAGTTATACTGAAACAAATACCTTATTTATCACAGGAAATCTGATAAAAATCAATCTGATTACGAGTTACAAATCGAATCATTTTAATCAATACATTTTTCTCTTATAATATTTTTTCATCATAAGATTTAGTTGTAATCACTAAATATGACTTTTAATTCCGTATTTTTTACTATGATCAATAAATATAAGCGACTCTGATAAAAAATCCTGGATAAAAATTTTGCAGAAAAATAACTTACTTACCAATTGCGTGACAATTAACTGATTTAATTGAACACTGAAACCATGTATTACTTAAACATATGAATGGCCAAATTTTAGTTGTATTTAAGTAAATTAAAACGGCTTAAAAGTAGAAATTATTTCGCTTATTTTAACGTTTCGAAACATGACAAGTAGTTTTAGAAATTTACAGAATCTAAAATAATCTAATCTAAAATAACTCTCAATAAATTATTAACACGTGAAAATCAAATTAATTTTCAACGATTAAATGAGTACGGAAAATGTATTAGCAACTTTACCGTTAATAAAACTGTCACTATACTAATGTAATGTCTTCGACATTACACGCATCAACACGGCCATTCTTGACACGGTTTTTCACACTTGTTGATTGCATCCAATTTATTGGCAAATGAATTTGACTACAATTACCAACATTTGGCACCAACGATGCTACATTTCGTTAGTGTTGACAACTGAGCTATAAACTTTAATTGACGACAACGTGAACATCCTGTTTATGATCTTTTATACAGGGTGTAACGAAATTTGAAAATCATTATTATTTATAAGCATTACCACAAAATAGATAGCAACAGAAGTTAAACTCATGTACTTTGTTTCATCTACGCTCGGGGCATACATCTTTACGCTTTCGTTCTAAAATGCTTCCGAACAAGAGCCGAAATCCGTGTCGGTGAACCGTATCTATGTGTGCGTTGTACGAGCGCGCATAGTATGGTATTTAAATACTGTTAGTCTCTCTATGTTATTGTATTACTTACATTACACTCAAACGAATCGAGAAAAAATATATTTAAGGTTGAAATTATCTACTTGAAGCAGTCGCTATCGGTAGCTTGAAGCAATAGGTGTGATTATTTGAACAGTCTGCTTCAAGTTGCCGGCGTCGATTGCCTGAAGAAGCCCTTCTATGACCAGCTTAATTAAGAGTAAAAATCACGTGAAAATCCATCACAATGATTTGCATACTTTTATAGAACTTTTGCATGTAGTACAGACAGATAACATTTTTTATACTAACCAGACAACACGAAAAATTAGTAATTTTATTATTCGTTTTATAATTAAAATAATAAGTCTTAGTATACAAAAGTTACAAACATGTAACGTTAAACACATTTATACCTTATTTAAACTAAACTTAAACCTATAATAAATACTTAAGTCGATGCATGGAACACAAAAATGGGGCCGATAGTGATTTGGTAACTTATAATCTAAAGAAATAAAATAAAAACCGTCTACCTATAACTTTTAAGGCAACTTACACAAGAGCGATTTGCGATTAACTTGCGACATTATCTTGTGCGGTGAAAAAACAAAAAATTAAAAAACATTTGCTAAGGCTTAAAATACTATAAATAATGAAGTAGTTAAAAATGTAAAAAATAAATAATAAGTTAATCGAGAATAATTATAATTGTGGCTTACAATCTCGCAAATAACAGTCAGTTATTTTTTCATACATGTAATTTTACACACATTTTTCTCACACAAACCAAGTAAACTTCCCATTCAATTTGAAATTTTGCGATTATTAAGAAATTGGAGTTTTACGCCAAAAAAAATGTATCGAAAACTTTTTCGAAAATAATAACGTAAAATTATTAAATACTTTTATTTGATACTTAAATGTAAAATCAGAATAAAATGTATAATGTAATTAGCGTTATTTTTGCAAATTGAAATGTAACGTATAAATCATTATATTACTGTTTATTTACTGAATTATGCATACGAGTTGTAATAACGTTGTAGGGTTATATTATGAATTGTGTACAAAAATTGCAATGTTCTTTCTATCTTATGCATACAGCATGTTGTAAAAAAGTGAAAACATGACGATATATAATATAGCCTATAAAAAAGCTATCCTTAACTATCCTGGCTGTGTAGACATGACAAATTGTCGTGTGAAAATAATTATCACAGACTGTTTGCAAAACTAAGGCATATTGTGATACGATATTATAAATATCATAATATTTAATACAAAATTTGTGATACTCATACCTATGGGATATATTATGGTGCATTTACCTTCATTAATAGATACGACGTAACCTACGTTTTAAACGCATTGTGATTTTGCGTTATTAATTATTTCAGAGAGACATTAAATTTGTATATTGCTGGTTAGAATAATTAAGAACGCACTATCGCATTGCGTTAAAAACGATCGTTAAAATTGCGTAGCTATGTAGCTAATAACATTGGTCTAAATAAAGCTAAAAACGCCTATATTTCTAGTATTTTCTAAAACAATATTTCCACTTACAAATTCTCTGCCTAGATTACATAAGCATAAGCACATCTAAAATTTAAAAAAATACTTGAGTTACGAATCTCCCGATTTATTTACAATTCCTTTACACATTGGCAGTGGCCTGCTGGTCCACTCTCCTATATACATCCCATGACGATCAGTTCTTAAAAAAAATATTACACAAATAAAAAAAAAGTAAAAAATCATACATGGCAGCTTACTGTAACGCCTAACGCCAGTAATTTACAATTATATCATCAAAATTATTAGTAGTCTATTCGTTTAAAATAAATAATACATGAAAAAATGCGCCTAAACTACTTATATTAATGTATAAAATGTCGGAACGCGTGTAGGTGGCCTAACGAAATATACAGTGTGTATCAAATACGTACACTAGATACGATTTCTCTTTTTAAACAGTTGAATTATAAGCTACTTTAGAATTTAAAGTGATGTATAAGTGATGCGGTTCTCGTTTTGAAACTACATAAATATAAAAAAAAACCTAGAGTACGTGTGTTTGTCACTGAACGCTTCATAACGGCTGGACCGATTTATATTAAAAAAATATGCTGACTTTATAAAGTCCTAAACCTATTGCCAGGTCTCTTTCCTAGGTCTAGGTTTAAGACTACGATAGTTGGTGCATTAGTTAATTTTCTAGCCAATCATTAGATAGTAAAATGCCGTCACAGCAAAAAAAAATTAACAAAAAGGGGTTCAAATATAAACCTTTCACCTATTAATAAAATTCACAGCAAAACCCAAGCTGTTATGACGTCACAGCACAGTAGCGCCGCCGAGCGATGGACGGGCGTAGTTACCGGACTATTTATAAATTTAGTTCAGTCCAACCCACACTTATCTAGACTAAAATATTGATCGGGCCACAACTGTAGACGCGTCCTACGCCCTACCATTGCATTCACATGGCCTCACAGGCTACTGAACAGTGCACAGTCTCCTATATAGTATATTCGAGATTAATTTCGTCATTATGTTACGCATTTTTTTTTAGTTCTAATTTGAATTGTAATGTAATAATAATAATAATTTTATGCCATTTGCTGCATTTTAATAAATTGTTAGATGGCTCCATTTTCGATTATACATGTAGAATTTTTTAGTGTAAATGTATGTATATGTAAAGAAAATGTGACCTTTTGACACTTATGCGAATTGGAAAATCTCAAAATATATGGAATGATGATTGATTATTTTTTTAATGAAAAAAACTCAATTACAGAATATACTGCGAAACTCAAAAAAAAAAAACAAAAATTAATTAAAAAAAATACAATTTAAATTACTATCGCCTAACAAACAAACGGGACTCCATATTTGACAAATACCACCTTCACCGTAGTACAGAAAAAACTAAACTATAAATATTTTTCTTACAAACGTGACAACCCTACATCCAACCCATGCACAGTAAAACAACCAAAATGTTTTAAAATACCATACAATTTCGACCCCTCCAACGTATATTATTGTAAACCAAAAATTTTCCTTTTTATTTTTTTCCATTAATCATCTTATTCAGTGTTTTATCTTGTGAACTTAAGAACATCCTGTATGTTACTACATACAAGAAAAAAAAATTTAAATTATGCATATTTACGTGAAAAAGCATGCGTTACGCAAAATAAACGCAAATACGGTTTAAAAACACTCATATAAAATTACAATTCACGAGTTACAATAATACACATAGGGGGCGATATACACCTAACATTCCATACAACTGGATCGGAAGCAACTCATACCTAACGACGCGACATCGTGTCGTGGTCGTCACGATCACGGTCGCGCGTCGTTCGACGACTCCACATCGCTTGAACTGCTCGAAACTGATTTCTTAGGCTTGTATTCCGTTATGACGACCGTCACTCCACTAACTGTTACCTGACGACAAAGTGAACTTAAAAACACCCTGTATATTATTTTCAAACAAATATTAGAACACCATGTAAGTATGTATATTAATTATCTTGACACATCTTGAGTGTTAAAAATTGGGAAAGTAAAAATAAAAATATATTCGCCTATGTTATTTATTACTAGACTGATGCGCTAGGATGGTAATTTTTTTCGAATGTTATTAGAGACTGACGCGCTAGGATGCAAATTTTTTTCGAGCATTACGTACTTACATAACGTAATACGTATACGTCTGTTTAATTCCAAACTTGTCAGATTTCGACGTGGTGTGCCATTGAATTCTTCTCTATTGAGAGCACAACATAGACTACACAAAACGGGTAATGATTTTGATGGGAACGTATGTATGTATACCTCGTTTTTTTCGTCGTGATTTAAAAAGTAAACAATCTTACAGTGTCTTTTTATTGTAATTATCGATTTAAAAATATGATAGAAATTAAAAAAAAAATGAATAAACAATAATTTAATATTGAAATAAATTTCTGTATACTTTTAAATATTTGTTTAAGTTAATGAAATAAATAAAAGTATTGCCAAGATTGTTTACCTTTTAAATCACGACGAAAAAAACGAGGTATATGTCTATTTTTTCCGTCCGCTCTACAGCCCAAATGTTTTGATTTCAACAGTCTCCATTATGAGGCACATAGGTTAGCATTATTTTTTTTTTGTACAACCTTAATTTTTACATGCCTATTTCCCTCTCTCTCTTCTCTTAACTTCTCTTACCTCCCTAGTCTGCGCGGAGCTCCGATCCACATTACTAAGGCGCGGTTGCCGTCGTTTCTTCTTGAGCGAGTTGGCGGAGCGCGGCCGTTTTTGAGAGCTGGTTGGTGCCGTACCAGCCGCCTGCGCTGCAACCAGCGCCGGGTTGATGCGAGGTTTACGGGTTGATGTACCTAGGAAGAGGAAAAAATTAAGCTATAGCTGAGTCATGGACACGCGGTTTCTTTTATATTATTAAGATAGCAAACGAGCTGACAGTGCCACAAACCCCTGCCGCCCATGGACTTCGAATAGAACTAGGGGGAAATGTTTTGGTTATTAGGTCCTGTTAGTAATAGATGTGAAGTGTGTGTGTGTTAAAAATGAGAATATTAGTTGTCGTTAATTCGTTAGTGTGGGGACCACGGAGGTTAGTATTATTAGTACAGGTTAGTCCTGTTAGTAAATGTTAGTATTATGTCTCACTCGAAGATCGTCATAAGATGGGTTGCTACCCCTGATTGCAAGACCCGAGTCCAGCAGTGAGACTGTCATCTATTTTTATTTACCTACATCCATGAGCGAAGCGAGGGCAGGTCGTAGTTCTAAATAAATGGGAACTTAACAAAATTAACTAAAGTAACGAAGTCAATGGCTCTTCATGAGACCACTGCTAGTAAATTGACTCGCGACCCAGTTCCACCAAGCCGTGACGTCACCACTTGACTCTAGCTACTAGTTCAAGTACCTACTAAATGTATAATTCATAGTCATATTTTTAAATAAGTTATTACACAACTAAAAAATTTTAACAGTCGTAATACGCTATGTAGATAGACAGCCGTTCAAAGAGTCCTGAGTTCGATCTTGTCCATTTCTTTGGCACGCTCTACAGCCTGGGTTCATAACCTGGGGAGTAATTAAGGGTAACCCCCGAAGCGGCAAATAAGCTATTTTACGGAGGTAATGAAGGACTTAACTATTAGGATCGTAAAAAAACAATACAGAAAAATAATTTACTTGTATTGATTACTTTGATAACATTTTAAAGACGGGGTAAAATCTGTTTACCTCATAGCCAAAATAGCCTATCTGATTTAAACGAGTGAAGTGTCATTGGATTTCATGCTATATTTTTTAAAACTAGCTGACCCGGCGAACTTCGTATTGCCGCAAAAATCCATCATGGCAATTACGACTAAAAACTACTATTTAATTTAAAATATAAGGAATCCTTACTCGGTAACCATGGTGATACTATCGTGTTTGACACATGATAATATTGTAGTAGTCCCATACAAACTTTAAATTATAATATCTTTTGATATAATGATCTGATTTAAATAAATTAAAGCCTAAATAGAGCTAAGAGTTAAGAGTTAAGGATTATGGGTGTATTTCATCCATTGTTCTGTCAAATCAGCCGTCTTGGCGTGATACTCTTTCAAACACAC
>LGAG01000847.1:100390-118833 GCA_001278395.1 Lerema accius | reverse complement strand
AATGTATTTATAATTAATCCTACATACATACATTCCATACGACCAGTATGTACAATACATACGAAAAGGTCAATGATTGCTACCCGAACATTTAGAAATGTTGCGAAAATAAACACTGGTCACATAATAGTAAGTTACTTTTCAAATCGGTCGGATTATACGCGATCACCGCTCCTGACGTTATAGCGGGAAATTTACGAACTAAACATACATAGCAATAAATTTTGTTGAATTATTTTTACCATAAATTTTTAATGCACAATATTATTTTAAGATAAAAAAAAACAAAAATGGGAGTATTCCGTAAAGTATTGCTAAACAATGTCCAATAATTTCAATACATTATTATAGTTGTTTTAACTGGGTTTATAAATGTAAACAGACTATCCAGCTAATGTTTTCAAGTTATATATCGAATGTTTCATTAACATACATGCAATAACTGCCAATAATATAATAGGTATACGTAATTATAAGTCCGAATAGGTACATAATAAAATCCGTACACTAAATATTTAATTTGAAATAGTTTAATTACTTAATTACAACGTAGTAATGTTAAATTGATGTTATTCGGCAAAGTCATGTAATGACTTCATAATGAAAATATACCAAGTATATAACTAATGCAGACTTAAAGCCCAGCTTAGTAACTAACTGTGAAAGTAGAGTACTATAGTTAGAGCACAGTAAAAATAGTTTTTCATTATAAGACAAAAGTAAATACCTTTTCTAACGTCGCACATTGAACATTTGAAGGCTTCTGCATTATTTCGGTACGTACAAACGCTGCAGTCCCAATAATTCTCTTCAAGCACCTTTGATGGCCTTTTGGCTCTTCTAATTGCATTCTTCTTGTCCATTTTACTCGCTCACACAACACTATATGAATTAATACACATTAATCATGATATTTTTGAGTAACCACACAAGTTTTTCACGTTTGTAAGTAAAATATTCCACCTTAAAATCATTATTTATGTTTTACTGTGCACAGAATGTGTACAGGTATCGCGATTTTACGATACGCCATGACAGTTTACTTGTCATGTTGAATGTCCGTTGTCCGTAATGTCATGTCAGCGCACAGTCGATAAAACAGAGTGGCGCCATTCGAATTCTGTACTGTTTTATCGACTGTGCCATAGGTTAAAAATATCCATAATTGTAGCTTGCGCAGATAACAAAGTCTTAGTTCGGTTTTTTTACCACTCTTACCATTTCATGCTATAATTTTACGGAGGATGAAAAAACGGTATTGGATTGTTCTAAATTAAATCTAAATAAAAATTCATCGCGTGAGGTTCTCAATCGTGAGCTATAATAAAGAAAAGCTGATGCAGTCTATATTTAAGTGTTAATATTATTATTAATTTAAATAAAAATTTGTTCAAGTGCGTATTTAATCGAGCATAGTCTGAGGTTCCTTAGTTAACAGAAGCCGCTTTAGGCGAAAACGGTTTCTGGCAAAAAAAATCTTTACAAACCCTTTGTATTTTTGAACAGCCCTTTGTTTATTTTTGGGGCTACCAAATAAATAAGTAAGAAAGCAGTCCCGTTAAACAGTTAAGTGGGTTAAAAATTAAATTTGTAAAATGCAATATTAATTAATTGTAATAAGTACCTACTATTCATTTTGAAGTGACCCAATAATCGTACCTTAGACCTTGTGGTTAGAAGAACTACTGAGCTTTCGGGTCGTTGTACTAACATAGCTTTCTATACACAATTCCCGTTTCAAAAGTATTTTTGAGAATCGATCAGGATATTACGTATCACAAAAGGATAAGATGTTGTCGTGATTAAATCTAGACGGTATCACCTACACATTAAAATCGATATTCTATTAATAAAACATCAAAAGGAATGCTGAAGAAAAGTTATACCTACGTAAAAAAAGGCCATTCAAGTTCGTAGGAGCAAAATTCTTAGAAATTTACCTTTTTTTTCTCGTTCGGCTCTATGTGAATTTTGTCTTTACCTGCGGCGATTGGGTTTTAAAACGGAGCTAAAATTATACGTTGCGTCCAATTTATGTGTGTGTGCGGACTTTGAAAAATAAAGCTCTCCATTCATTAATAATAGTAATAATTTGGATCGAATATTCTGTGTACGTTATATTGCTTACTTGTTAACTATTTACTCGAGTTTGTAAGGAGGGTAATGTTGTTCAAGAGTAAGTATGTATGTCCTATATGGCTATGAATTTCAACATAGTAGTATGATGTATTATTTTACATACTTCTAAGTATTACTATTACATGAAATTAATTAACGATTGAATCGAGGTTATTTTGCAGCTTGGCATATTAGTTGAGGAAACTAAGCTGGTTTTTATTTAATGTCCATAACAGCATTTCAAGGTATTTTTCTATCTAATTAAATAGGAATTGTATGTAAATCTATTTGCATATCCGTTTAGAGTACTTAGTAATAGTACAATTTATTCTCTACGTGTGTAATAATTTACGTTTGTTATATAAACGGTTTTCGAGTTTTCGTATTTAGAAATGCGTCGTTGCTTTCGATGCAACTAAATAATAATGCTTTGTGGCCGAAATTTGGCCATAACTCACTACATTAAACAATAGAATATCGACTCTGTAAATATTTTTTGCTGGTAGGTAGTTGTCAATATAATAATCAACTCAATGAAATTATCAATGCACTAAAAAAATTAACTTTACTGCAGAGCGCTAAAGAGAGCTAGCTAAACGCACAACAAGGCCATACAGATACAGACACCATAAAGCATTGCAGCGTGACCACAAACCCATTAATTTTAACATTAATAAACAAATTGTTACTGAACTTGACCTAAATTTGAATGGCGGCCTTTACGTTTAGTTTTATCCATGTAATAAAAAAATATATCTGTGGTAATAATAACAAAAATGTTTTTTTTCGTGCCTGTTCTTTTTTTAAATTGATATTTTTTTTGTTACGTTCTTTAACTTCAAAAATATGAACTATAATAACCACTAGCTAGGCAATAAGAATTTTGAAAAAAGAATATTCGTGTCCCATCCCAAGGTAGGTACATAACTACATAACACGAAGACAATAAATCCGCAAAGTCCCAAGCTCAATGCCGCGCCGTGAATCATATTTCCGAACGCAACTTGTTGCGCGGGAAAAAGAATCAAAACGCGTCCAATAGCCTGGATGCGAGACCACCAAACAACTGAAAAAAGATACCTTGTTAGCCATGCGTCTCATAGTTTACTAAATAATACTGCCAAGAAGCGATTTTAGTAAATAATACTGCGGTCGGCAACAAAAATTTAAGTCGATTAATGTTCATGTTATTTTTGCCCAACTTTGCCAATAAGATGGTTGTTTATCGATTTGTAAGTATGTATGTCCCTTTCTTTGGCATACTCTATAGCTTAAACGGGTTAACGGACTTTAAGAGTTATGTATTAATACTTTCAATTTAACTTGTCGTTCAAATAAAGCCTTCCATAGGCAATAATATATTTAATTTGAAACAGGTACATAAGTTATACGGTTAAACAGGTTTTTTGTTTTGCATTCTAGCAAAAAGGGAAATAGTTCTGCAGAAATCTGACTACCTACATGTTTTTATTTGACCAATAATCTTTTTAATAATATCTTGTATCAATATCAACTTTTATTTGCTAGCTTTTGATAGTAATATAGCCTTGTGATACTGATTTATCGTCGTATACGATGCCAGATTAAAAAGAAAACGCCTGTTGTCGCTCGTAACCCTAGTTCACTACTTTTCTCGGGCAACACTGGCACAAATCGCTTCTTTTTTTTATTCTCTTTGCAACTCCATTCACGTTCCACAGATAAAAAACTGAATTTTGCTTTTGGCGGGAAATCGTATGAAGAACAGTTTCCTTTTAGCAGTGTTTTGTTGACATCAGACCTAAAGCGATTTGAGTTTTAACTTCTTTTTTAACTGTTTAAGCTTGGTTTAAGTGGACAAAATCTTAAAACAATCTTTAAAAATTATTTCTTTGTACCTACCTACTATTATAGATAATGTTACGTCCTTAGTAAAAAAGCAAAAATCTGATCTGCGCTGCGTTGCAGTAGTCCTTGTCGTCTTTAGGATAAATAATTAGCCGTCTCATTTGTACCTATACCCAAACAATATACGTAATACTGCTCAACTGTCTATTCTGTCAGGTTTGTTTCTATATTATTAGCTATTAGGTATGCTCAGACCAAATAATTTATAGATTCTGCCTTCTAAACAGAAAAGTGTAGGCAAAAAAACAACGTAGGTAAATAACAAACGGTAACGTTTGTCGGTACATTGCTCGGCAGACCGTGCTCGGTGACGTACCTACGATATATTGAAAAAAAATTACCTTTTTTATTCTGGGGACTGAGTCTATACTTACTTATTTTTGTCTGAGCATAACAGGTTCATGTTTATTTTATTTTATGTATAACTAATTAATGACGAAATCCTAAGTCGTCCGTAATGCCCGTGGGTGTAACTGTAGGAGTACATTTAGTTTGAAGCATTGAAGGCAATAGTACCTACTAGCTATAACGAATAAAGGAGCCAAGGTCAGATATTGAACAAAGCATTCTCTTACGCAAAATATCTACATAACTTATTATAACTAGAGGTACCCACGGATACATTTGTAGCTTGTCTATAGTTTCTCAGTACAAAATTTAAAAAAACGTATTTAACAAGCAAGTACCTAAATAATCGTAAGCTCGACTGGTGAAAACTTTAAAAAATATTATATTTAATAGCCTCAGACCAAAAAAGTGTTCTGAACAAAAAAGTGATGTAATTTTTTTATTTTTTTTTTACGATTTGACGTATGTCACCGAGCACGGTATGCTGAAAAATGTACCGGGAAACGTTATCAATTTGTTATTAATTATGTTTTTCCCTACTACGCTTCTTTGTTCCGAAGACTGCGTCTATATATATTTTAATCTGTGATAATAGCTTATGGCACTATCACAATCGAGACGAATCCAAAGACATCTCTCATGTTGAAATCCGTGAAGTCGTTCAGGCTGTAGAGCGTGCCAAAGAACTGGACATACATTACATACGCTCAAAAAACATTATAAAATGCCCCTAAGGGGGTTTGCGTAAGGACGCAAACGGGTAATAAGTCAAACATATTGTTGTCAAGCGACTTGGCATAGATACTAAATGTTTGAGTAGTAGGATTTAGAGCTATGTTTCTTGTGTTTGACAAACAGGGCGATGTTTGTCTATCATTTATTAAAAACTGGTCAAGTGCGAGCTGACCCGCGCACGTGGGGTTACGTACCATCATCTTTAAAAGGAAAACACGTTTATTGCATAGGGAAGCCGCCCCTTTCCCTTATTTTTTTTTGTTTTTGGTATTTGTCGTTATAGCGGCAACGAAAATACATGATTTGTGAAAATTTCAGCTTTCTAGCTATCACGGTTTATTAGAAACGGCCTAGTGACAGACAGACAGACAGCGGAGGCTTAGTAATAGGGTCACGTTTTTGCCTGTTAGGTATGGAACCCTAAAAGATACATACACAACAATTTATTGACACAGAATAATGAATTATGAATCGTCAACAGTATGCAAATAAAACTCCAATATAAAATCAAGAAACATTTTATTCATTATTAAAATTTTATGCTAAATTCATGCAACAACACATGCGGCTGTAGCTACCAACGTTCTCAAGTACATTTCAAAAGGAATTCGAAATAAAACACCGTTAGAAAACGTATTCTTTGGAATAAAACTATTATGTTACATACTGTTGTATGTAATAATAAAATTTACATTAATATTTCACGTACTTACCAATAAAATATTGTAATATACCTAGATACTTTCAGATGGCAAAACATTCAATTTTCAAAGCAGTTTTTGTGAATATTTTAAGAATGATGTGATATAAAAGTGATGAAATCACTTAAACTCATTGCTGGAAAAGTGTGAATAACATGAAAATCTGATTTAATGAATTTAATAGGACAATTAAAAAAATGCTGTACAATAAATTGATGACTATGATTTGAACCCGGGTAGACTGAGATATACATCGCTTGCTAATAATTTATGCAAATCTTAAAGATATGACCAGATACCTACTAATTAGAAACTACTCATCCCTGGTAGATCAGCAATGAAGGATTATTTCTACGAGGCCATCTATTTTCCGCCATAAAACACCCATGCAATTCAAGGGGGTATGTATTAAACGGTTTTACCATAAGTATGGATAATATAGAGCGCGCTTTGTCATAGTACTTATAATTTATCTACGCTACGAGTTCAGAAGTGTCTATGTTTGTTTTATCTATTCGCAGTTTACGTTTTTTTTTGGTGTATAGTTCGTGACAATGAAAATACTAATAATAATTTGCCGACTTTGTGATAGTGAGATTATTTTTTTTCTTTTTTTTTACGATTTGACGTATGTCAACGAGCATGGTCTGCCGCGCAAATGTATTGGGATACGTTATTATCTTACATAATTATAATAAAATTGAAATTTGGGGGGCTCTGTTTGTCTGTTTTTGAAAGAGCATCACGTCAAAACGGCTGATTTGACAGAACAATGAATGAAATACATAAATACTCGTAATCCTGAACTCGGGGCTTTATTAAAACTTTATTTTATTTAAATCAGTCCACTCTATCAAAAGTTATAAAAATTTAAAGTTTGTATGGGACTTCTCTAACTGACGTGACTGACAGTTGAAGTGGTCTGCCATATTGAAAAACCTACACCGAAGCGAAGCGAGGGCGGGTCCACTAGTTAATACAGTTATATTTTTTTCGGCTACGCTACTTTGTTCCGAATGCAGAGTCTATATATTTTTTGGTCTATGCTCCCTCTATAACAATCTATATTCTATAGTCAAGCTATAAGTTGAACGCTCGCCGCCGGTCAGTTCAGAATGATTGCATGTTATTACAGTCGAAATAATAGTCAGGTAGCGTACTAGACCGACTATTATGTGTTCAGGGGAATTAGAACGTCACAGGGTTATAAACAAGAACACGTAGCGACGTGTGGGTTAACCCTTTAATGCGAGCGTTTGTATTTACTCAAAAAAAATTAAATACTACTACTGTTACTAGTTTCGTTATACTATAATCGAAATCCGACCATAAATTATAAACTTTTTAAACGTATACCCTTTCAGATACTGAAAGATTTGAAAAATACAATGAAATTAAAAGATGACTCTATTAAGTTAACATCTATCAAAGCCTATTTGACAACTATGTGCTGTTTTTTTTTAAATGTGATTGTGTGAGTTTTGCTTTAAATGCTAGAATCCTTATCAAACTTTTACTTATCTTCAATAAAAACAAGGTTAACAACTGCTATCTACAACACCTATCAATGTTTTACGAAGTTCAGCGACTATTACTTGTTGAATTTTTCCCTAAAATGCCAGGAGGGGGACGGGACGGTGGGGGACGCAGGGGAGCAGTTATTAGGGGGTCTAGTATGGGAACCTCTGAAGTCTGATCTTAACAATTATGTCCGGGCAGAACTACGCGTATACATAGTCCTTAGCACCGCAAAATAAGACCACGCGGTGCTTAGAATCTGAAAGAAAAACAAGCAGTTACAAGTTTGGACAAGTCACAGCATGAACTCCTCGCGCAATGGGGATGAAAATATTATTTATTATGTAGTTCGGGAAGCCTCAATAAAACAAAGGTTGGGAAACGCTGCTCTAGAGCCTAAACGGCTGGACAGATTTCCACACATATGGGGTCTCATATTTTTATAAGCTTTTATTTACTTTCACCTGTCCCGGTGTTTATAATGAAATCTTGCGAGCTAAATTTCACCCACTTCCCGGTGTCCGATTGAGCTAAAATTTTGCACACTGGTCCATTCCTGATGACAATGCATGTTTATAATAAGCATGATGTGATACTGCTACCAGGATTGCCTCCAGACAATTGAACTCCTCAACGGTTAACAGCAGGGACATGAAATTTTGTATATCTACTGGTTCAGACACGATAACAATGCGTGTTTATGATAAGCATGACGTGCTACTACCAGGATTTAATAAAAGCTTACTTTAAAAGTTTTTTAACAATAATTTATTACGGTTATCATTACAGTTTTCTTTTCTAAAAGCATCTATAATGACGTCATAATATTCTACCTTGTTGAATGCTGGCAGGTTGACGTCAGCGAAGCCAGCAGCCGTCAGCTTACAAGGTTTCTGTGTTCTGCAAATAGTAGACCTTTCTTGCTTAATATGGCCTTATATAAACCGATGGTAGTACAAGAGACGACTGTTTATTTTTCGTGGGGCTTAGAAAAAAATAAACAATTTTTTTTAGATACACGAATATTCAATACACAGAAGTAGGTAGGTACCTATTTTTTTTGTATTTCCTATATTTTTAATAAATTAATTTCGACAGCAGTTTCTAAAATATGGTAATATTAAACGTTACTATTTACTTTTAAGGTTTAGTGCAGTCTTAAGTGGAAAAAAATAATAAATACACCAACGTATCTATAAATTATTTAAATTTATTTACATGTTTTAGATTCAATGAAAAATAAATGTTTTCGATCAGATCCACTAACCCAATTCATTCTAAAACTTTTCCATTTGTAGCTATCTCTCAAGTTCCATTTTTAAACAAACAAGTCAATCTATACACACGTAGATAAACATATTTTATTGTCCTAAATTCAGTGAACCAAATCCATCTTATAAATTAATTACGGCATGAGAATACGCGACACATTTTCACTATTTTTTAGTCCTCTCTTTCTTTCTTTACCTACTTGTGTAAGTGAGACAACATCTACCTCTAATTTTACGGATAGTCGATCTCAATTTTAAAATTTAGTCACAAAACCCTACTAAAATACGATGCTACCTCCTGTACTACAATGATGACGACATTCAATTCTAAATGGGGGAGAAATTTTAACTGATGTGGAAATTAATATTATTTTTAAACGCGTAGTGACGTCGGTGTATACTGACTGGGTTATGTTTTATTTTTTAAATTAATTTGTACTCTTGATAGTAAGTGTTGAGACAGTATAGGACAGCGATTCCCAAACTAAGCTATGCAAATTCATTAGGGTTCCGCCAAAATTATATGAAAAAAAATGTCTTATTCCTACAAATTTTAGTGCTTATTTGTCATAATTTGATATGCGGTTCCATAAAATACAAGGTATTTGATTGGTGTTCCGTATCTTTAAAGTCGTTAAAAGCTACTTTAAAGTTGCTTATTACCTTTAAAGTTGTTGTTCAAGTTTTAAAAAGTGTATTAGGTACTATCTTTTTGCGATCTTTCTTTTGCAATCGAAGTCAAAGTAATAAAATTAGAAACTAACAACTTGAAAAAGAAAATGTAAAAAATGTTAAATGGTTTTATTAAAAAAAACATGATGTAAGGTCTTAGGAAGTAGCAGTTTTAATTTCATACCGTCACAATACAGCCAAAAAATATTTACTTAAGTATACTGAAATTAATTACAACGATGACTTCTTTTATCCTGGACAAATTAATTTCCCGCGTCTATTTTTAGCAAAGCTTTCATTCAACTCAAACGAATAACTGTAAGAAATTTTTTCAAGGTAAAATAGGCTTCAATGGTAATGTTCACGGTTTCATAATTATTTGTAGAAAATAATATTTTGTGTTTAGTTTTAAAGGTAATAAAATTGGTCAATATCTTCTATCTTCAGGCCATAATTTCGATTTGAAATTCGAATTTCTGGGACATACTTAACTATCTACAAAATTTTATGTACGACACCTTTTTTCTGATACAGAAGCTAAAATATTTTTTTTACTATCAGAACTTAAACTCAAGTGTTTACTATTCTGTCTGGTTGTTATTACATAACTATACTTATTTAGTTTAAAAAAAGTTAAATCTTCAAACTGACAATTAAAAAAATGGACTGTAAAGAAACTACCAGTAGTTATACTAATGTAAGTATAAACTTTATTTCTGAAACCTACCTCAAATATATTTACGCTTTCGTTTTAAAAACCTTTCCGAACAGAAGCCGAAATCTGTGTCGTCAACTATGTCTATGTGTGCGTTGTTCGAACGCGCCTACTATAGAGTTAAACTACTGTTAGTTTATATTGTGGTTAAAGTAAGAGAGATAACAGTAAACGGATACCACAGATAAGCGGTTGCATTAATTATATTACTTTGACATCATTTTACGTTTACGAGATATTTTTTCTTTGTAGAGTTATCATACATACAACAGGCACATTCTTTAGTAACTAACTGGCTAGATTTTCAGCAAATAACTCATAAAGTAAACTTGTTTATAGTAGGTAAATAATAACTCAAAATTCAATAGGTGAGTCAGATTTTTTTCTTATATTTCATGAATGTTAATTTAAGTCTATGGTTTTCATTTTTGTGAATTTTTTTATTTTATTTTAGTTTTTATGACGTAATGATACTATAAGTAAAACAACAGAAGGCCATTGACAGACTACTTTATTCTTTATTTGGATATAAAATTTCTGACACCCCCACTTATCAAAATCAAGCAATAAAGTAGTCTGTCAGTCACCCTCTGTTGTTTTACTTATAGATACGTATAAGATATAAGTAGAAAAGGTATTTAATAAAGGTTTACCTTGTCAGTACGAGGAGTAAATTTTTGGTAATAGCTGGCTTTGTTTGATACCATTTACTCTTGTACACCGCATCCCCCACTTCCATACTCTAAAACATACACCATTTTACAATTAATCTAAGAAACTACTAGTATCTTTCAAAATTAATCCATGTTTTCTAAAATAATCAAGTTTGCGATGAGATGTTATTGATAAATTAATACTCAATCAAATATCTAAATAACATTAGGCAGAAAAATATGAAGTTACATCCTACAGCTAAAACATTAAGTTATTGCAAACGAATTAATCACTTTTTTAATATTAACTAAAAGAGTTTTAGGAGTTAAAAAAGAAAAAAAAATAGTTGTTTAAAAAAAAGAAGTATTTACCGAACGCATCAGCATATCTCCAAATAAGCAAAGTAGGAATATTTGCATCAAGTTAGATGATAGGAATACCAGAAATGTTATTCCAAATGCCAAATCTTCAGTTGCCTAAAAAGAAGAATTGTAATACATAATTTACTTAATATTTACAAAATTAAAACTAAAAATGTTATTAAGTGTCAAAAAAAAGTTACAAAAAATTTGAAATTTCGTCGAACGCGACTGATTGAGGCAGTGTTCCCAAGATACTCCCACCATTTTTTCACTGAATATTTCAATTCATTGGGAAAGGAAGCTATCAGCTTCTACTTTTACCTATTTGAAAAACGTATTTTGTTTTCTAATGCTTTAAAGGAAAATTAATTTTAAAGTAATTAGTGCGCGTTTTTGCACTGATAAAATTTTGACAATGGACCAGTCAAATGGTAGCTGTCAAAACCACGTCGCTCAAAACATTCAAGATAACATGAAGATAAATTTACAAAGTTAAAAAAGCATCACATACCATAACGCTAAATCCAGTGAGGCATATCATCATCGAGCTACATAAAAAATTGTAGACAGTTGCTTCCGAGTACACATTCTCCAGCACTGTAGATAATCTGCATATAAAAACACATTGAATTATAATTAGATAGCGTCTTTAAGATAATATTAGACTCTTCTGATATGATCAAGTGTGTCGATGGTCGTTTTTGAAGCTTTTATTAGTCTTTGGTAGCTCAGGATCGGAATCTATGTTATAATGAATCCTGTTAACTGCAACCCCATTAACATTTGCCATTACATTTTAATTCAATGCTTCCTCTGAATTAGAAAATGCTTAGAGTTTTCCCTGGAAGTTCTAATATTACACTTCCTCTACTGTCACTCTTAATTCACATTTCCGGGGAAAGATAACTTCACCTATTTCTGTCGTAGTCCACGAAAATCCTTACCTGAGCAGTTCCTGATGCCATTTAATCAATTTCACCAAATTCACGTGCATTTGCTGCAGTGAGCCTCCGTCGATATCCTCAATGATGATATTTTCCAACCTACACTGCAGTAGCCTGAACTGGATTTTTATAAACGTGCAGCAAATGTAGAAGAAGTAATCCGAAACGCATACAATTAGTACACCGACACACTCTAGAAAAAAGCATAACAGATTTTAGACAAACATGAAATTTTGGAAAGATCCAATAATTGTTTGGATAGAAAAAGATGACAAATTAGTCAAAGCGACCACTGATGGTGTTTGTGATACCAAACGCATTAACAATACCCACGAAGAAAGTGACAAACCTACTTTTCATAACAAAATGCTGACCATAGACGCACTGTCTCAAGTATTTAGCGTCAGTCGTAGCAGTTGTTTACAGTTTGATCGCTAAACATAAGCAACTTCAATGTGCTTACTGCGACTGCAAATCGATACGTTTATGGCCAACAAAACAAAAATCTCGTAAATAAAAATCACTATAACCGGAATGAATGCATCTAGAAGTAATAAAATCTAATCCACCTTCTAAAGACTACAATACTATACCGGACCATATCTGATGAAGGTAGACAAATGGCCAAATCCTTATATCTTTCGAATCAAATGGGTATAACACCAAGAACGGCAGAATCAGATCTATCTCCTTTGTATTTAAATACTTATAAGCAATTAGGACCAATGGGCTCAAAGCAAACGTTGCTAGAAGGATCACATTTATAACGTTCAGCATTTTGATGACAATCGACAAAAATTTCGTTTCTTCCTTCAAAATCTCTTCTTCATATTTCTTCATTCTCATGTCCATCTTCGTCTCTAGTTTCTCTAAGCTATCAACGAGTTCATTGACCTCATCTTCATGTTTTATGTAGAAATATCCCTTAATATTGGCGATAAAGCTGAATACTACACAAGGGGCGATTCGACTAAGACCAACGATATTCTTTCCATCTACTAGACCATCTATAAACCAAACTATAGCTCCGAATACATCAAAATTTAGCCAAAGAATGTTCATGATGTATAGACATCGATCTTTTATTTTATTTTTTAAACTCCGTCTTCTACTATCAAGACACATTCCTCCATACCGGACTAGGAAATTGACAGTTTTTAAATGATAGTCAAGGTAATAATATTCTTCCATCATTTCGAACTTTCTGCTTGAGATTTCGATAAAGACTGTTTTGATTTTATTGGCGTAACCTATTAAATCAGTTTTTTAAAGAACGTAGCTTCTTATAATTGTTGGTTTAAAAGAATAATAAATAAAGTAACATCATTAATTATTTACGTTATTAAAGGGTTTGAAACAGATTTAATATGGTGATTTAAAATCAAGTGGAATGTAAGTAGAATAATTTATGTTAAAAATACAGTTATACTTTCTCTAGGATTCTTTCTATTAGGGCTCAGGCAGATACGCTTTTTATGACTGTCACTTTTATTGTTTTTTTTTTGATTTTATAAAAATAGCAAACAAGCTTGCCAAGTAGGTACCTACGTTAAGTTTTTTTTATTCACTTTTCTGTATCACTATGATAATAATTTTTGGTCTACTCCATAGGCACCTAAGCTAAGGGTGATTACCGCCGCGGGGGTAAATTAGCTAATTTTCGGGGTAACGATGAACCTAATTATTAGAGTCGTAAAGTAAAAAGGTACAGAAAAAGTAACTTGTACTACCTACCTATTGTTTGTTTTGATAACATTGTAAAGACGGGGTAAAATTAGTTTTCCTTATAGATCACAAGGTAAACAATATTGAACAGGTTAGAACCACTATTATTCTACACATATTATTTTAAGTACCAATAGAAAAAAAAAGCATTTTGATTTCATGTTTGAAGTACGTACACGTTAGCTTCGAAACTTTAAACGTGTGCACTAAATAGTCGAAAGTAAAACAAAAGTTTACGCGTCACGTCATTAGGTACAATATAAATATCTGTGTATCTGAAGTTTAGGTCATCATCTGTTGCTGGAATGGACTGATTTACTTTACTTACTATTTCTTAGGTTTCTATAAATATTTCTTCCAAAATGAATACCATAATTGTATAGAATGTGTATACAAAAGTGACAACCCTTTATATTGTAATGACGTGACGCATAAATTCCAGTAAGTATAAATATAAGAGATTACGTGCTTAGTAAATCCCAGATAAATATAATTATTATTTTCCTCATTCATCCTCAATTTCGAATTTATCTTTTCTTAACCCATTCGTCTGTTTATTTGTTTTATGGCATGCATTTTACATTTTTCAAATCGGTCCAGTAGTTCATGAGATGAGATTAGCGCGTCCAACCAAACAATTTCTTCAGCTTTATATTATTAGTATAGAAGTATAGATCTCTCTTATATCTGCACTTACTATTATCCCCAACCCCCACCCTCTATCTATGGTATCTAATCTATGGTAACATATTTTTTCACGAACATTACAAATGTGCTACCTACGTCTTTACTACCGAACAGAGACACCTACGTAATTAAATTACCATACAATAACGAACGAAGTATGTAGTAAGAGCATTGTGTTATAACGTCGGGTTCCGGACAAAAAACGCTATCAAAACGTGTTTAGCAACTACCTAGTTAGTTAGATTTTGTAATGATTTATTGTAGTAATAATGTTACTTAAATTACTTATTAATTAATTTTTAGTTTTAATTTTTTAAATAAACATGTTATATATTTTGTGTTATACTTGTTTGAATTAGATTTCTGTATTTTTAGCTTGTAACATAACGTATTATTATTGTTACTTATTTATATGATATTTGTATAATTTTAAATTAACTTGTAATATTTTGAAAAGTAATTACTTATTTAAAACTAGAAAACCATGCAGACGTTGTTCTGCAATAGATTTTATCTCTCAAAAACGTTTTTATTTCAGTGCTGTACCTACCTACAATAAAGAGTATTCTATTCTTTCTTTCTTTCTTCTTCTTTACATACAAAAATTGGCTTGACAATAGCGTCGCATTTTGCCATAAGGGCAGGCGTAAACGTCCGAAATTCGTATAAGGACTTTGATTCTGAATTCTAGAAGCCTAGCGCAGACGTCCGGAATTTTTCAGATTCTAAATTGATAATGGGGAGAGCAGGGTAGAAACAGGGGTAAATTATGTCGATACAAACATTTATTTTCCATAATAGAAAAAGCCATACCCCTGGCTCTTTCAACCCCACTCTCCCCATTATCAATTTAGAATCTGAAGAATTTCAGACATTCGCGCCCCTAAAACCGACATAGGTAGTCAAAACCAAGCAAAGGCTAGGACATTAATTGTTCAAACCATCCCCGAAATGCAAGCGATATAAATTATTTCCTTATCTGTTGCAGCTGTGCCCCCCCCCCCAGGGTGGGAGGGGGTGAACCACCCCCCTGTTGTGTCTGGGAGCAAACCAGACATGAATTCCAGGAATAGTTTGTATAGGATAATTGATATGTTTTCGTAAAAGTCTGTATCGGATTTCTGTGTTATTCATTAGATTTCAATGTTATTTAGGATGTAATTTGTAGTCGTTTTTAGATGTATTTTGAAGATAAAACAGAAATATTTTTATTTGAAAGTTTAGCTCTTCTGTAAAATTGTAAAATATTTCTATACTTTTGTTTCTTATATTAGTGAAAGTGAAGTAATATTAGGTACGTCATCATAGTTTACCTTCAATAATTACATTACGTAACCAAAAAAAATATTAATTGCAAATATGTATAAGCAAAAAATATACGTAATTTGATTTGCAAAACAATTAACAAAATTTTTTTTTAATTAAAAGTCTAAATTGCAAATGTCTTTCTTGAACCTATGCTTATAGGTACGGATAGAAAAAACATTTTATTACCACAGTTTTTCCTTGGCCTCATTATAACTTTGTTACGGTATCGTGCTGACCCCTAATTATGTTAAGCAGTTGCCAGTTTATAATAATTATAGTACTTCATGATGGCCGGTGTTTTTAGTTTAGAAAATAACTAGTTTTAGAATTAAACGCGGTTCCGACTTAATTATATGGTTACACGTTCCATAGGATATTGTGTTGTTATTGACGCAAAAGTTGATTTTGTTTTGTATTTACTATTATAGTTTAAATCAGTTTAGTTATTATTTTGTAATGCCCAGACTTCATGGGTAAAATAATTATTTGGCAGATATTTACCAATGATATTATACAATAAGGAGATATGTTATTTTCGGTTGTTTAGATAATAAAGACGTAACATCATTAATAGGCATAGGCAACATAACATAATAGGCACCTAAGGTTTTATTGTTACGATTGATTACGATTCTGAAAGCTTATGTTTTAAAAATAAGAATGCGTCAAGCCAAAACGTCTGTAGACTGTGCCCAGGAGATGGACATACATACATAAGCTTAAAGACATTAATTACCCTTCTACAGATGCAGTCTGAAATAATTTCTACTCAAGTTAAAAATAAATTAGTTGACAACATTCTTGCATATTAGATATAACCGACATAGATTGTACCTATATATTATGGTGTTTTAGGATATTCTAAATTCTTATCTAGATAGGCTTATTATTGGTGTTGAAAAATATTTTTCTCTGCCGTTTTCATAATGATAATTCATGTGAAAAAATGTTTATTTTTTTAAGAAATCCTAAAAAAAGATGTGCTGTCAAACTAAGTGTCTAAGTGACAGTTGACAACTCCATAAATATGAGACGAAGCATCTTATTTCGCATCTTTATTTAGCTTTCTACGAATTGAGTTGTAACAGAACACCATGTCCACTCATTCAACTATAAATAAAACTGACAACAAATGCGAAAAATACAGTTATCATTGAATAACCAACTAGAAATCTCACATTTCCGTCCATTTTTTCACTAACACGTGCAAGAATTCCGAATTTAAAGTCGAAATTTAAAAAGAAAGCTGTATAACCCGACCGAATTAGGAAGTCGCGGGTAAGATGAGTGATGTGTTAGGTTGGGTGATTTTTAAATCGTTCGGGTTATAACAGTGTTGAGCCCACAAATAAAACACATGACAAAGAACCCACCCCATGAACAGGTTTCCTAAAATTTATGGGCCGTCAGTTTTTGTGCGTGCGTTCGTTCACTTGCCAAACGCAGCAGGGGCCTACACGCAAGGGGTGTGATCCAGATAATTTTTAGGGTTGTCACCGATGACATTTTTTTAATTTTTATTTTATAGCCACGTTATTTCGTTACTGAAGAACCGAAAAGGGTTCCGTGCTACTCGTATATTATGAGGGTCTTTATCTTTAGCATGGTTATTAGCTATCTCTTTCGAACTCTGAAGAAAAAACAGCTCATTTGGATCATTTTCGTTGTCTTGACGTAAAAGCATGCTTTTGAGGTTACAGTTTCTTTTTGTCTTACATACCTAATGTAGCTATCATTGTATTTATGCATACTTACGCAAATGATAGTTGCATTTTGGTTATTCCAAAATTTCTTTAACTGCTTGCATTAACGGACATAATTATAATAAGAAACAGAAATACGGAAACGCGTTTAGAAATGCATATTTATTTAACTGTGTACATTACAAGTACCTATATGCATTAGTATATTACACGAATTTTAGGTTTTGTAAGTATCTCAAATAAAATAAAAAAGTAACAAAAAAAAATTGTAAATTTCTCGTGCGTGACAGCCCTGACTCAGATATATCTACACATGACGTCAAGTCAGCAAATGTATGGTGTCTACGATGGTATGTGTGCCAAAATTATTTTTATTTAAAGCTTCCTTGGTATTCTATAATTATAAATGTCTATGGTACAAATAGTTTTTTATCGAAATAATACAAGAAAAGTATAGCTACATAACTACTGTTTTTACCCGACTACGCAGATAAGGTACCTAATATTCGAGCTTGTAATGTAGTAAGCAGTGATTGCCTAGTGGTTTGAACGTTGGTCTTTCGAACATCTAATTCAAAAAGTAACGTGTTTATTTGATATTAAATATCACTTGCTACGGTGAAGGAAAACATCATGAGGAAACATGCACACCTGAGAGTTCTCCATAAAGTTGTCAAAGGTGTGTGAAGTCTGCCAATCCGCACTAGGCCAGTGTGGTGGACTATGACCTGTACCCCCTCACACTATGAGAGGAGACCAGAAAAAAAAAGTGAGGTAATTTTTTTTTTTTTTTCTTAATTTGACGAATGTCACCGAACACGGTTTGCCGAGCAATGTACCGGGAAACGTTATCATTTGTTATTAACATTGCTTTTTCCTACTACGCTTTGTTTCGACGACTGAGTCTATATTATTGGTCTGTGGGAGAACGTATGACAGGTGTCATATTGAGTACAACTGGCAACTTTAGGGATTCTCAACACGCAATGCCAACATAAGAACATGACATATCGCCCCTTCCAGGATGAAACGTCGTAAAAGCCATTTTGGCCAAAATTAGTTTTTAACGGTTTCTTTATCAGAATCGCGCGCTCT
>LGAG01000847.1:78087-99225 GCA_001278395.1 Lerema accius | reverse complement strand
ATATATATTTCTGAACATCACAAATTGTCGTTATTCGAAGAAAAAAATCCAAGTCCAAAATTGACACGCATTTTTTTTATTAACTTTACAACTTTTAATATACATCGAAATAATATAGTAGGTAGTTTTTTCTTATTTAGTAAAGTTGTAGTAAAATTGTTTTAGTAATCACAGACAATTAAAATACAAAAAACAGCAATCAAGAGCATTAAAAAACCCGTATTTATCAATAACGTGACTATAAATACAGTCCACGTAGTTTTTATGATAGGTATTCTGCGACGTGTAAAACTGGAATTATTTTTGTTTTTAATGAATTTCTACTATTAATGAACTCAAGAATAAATACCTCTTGGTCTAAAACTCGATGAATACTAATCATTCTCTGCTTAGGATCTGTACGAGTATTACTTAAGAAGATTTATTACAATTACTTAATTGTCAGCAAAATTGTCAGCAACCCCCTCCCATGCTGACGTAAACATTGTTAATATGTATCTTTCTTTTTTTTTGTCGATTATGTAAACGTAAATAGGTACTTAACTACTGCTAACGTTATCAACATTTAGACCCCCCTTCTCCTCTATAGTGATTACGTAATACTTGAACAGCCCCTTAGTAATTATAGAAAAGCGGAGAATTACTTTTACCATCTACGAAATAATGCTATTATACTGAAAGAACTAACTATGTTGTAATCTTATAATTTAAAAATATTTTGCCTTACTGGGAATCGAACGCAGGACTCATGCTATCTCCCTCACTCAATAACTTCTACAAGTCACAATACAAGTAGGTTGTGTCCTCAGAACTGCTTATTGTATTACGAGTATTTCCGACTTATTAAACTTAACCTAAACAATACATAGGTTAACCAAGGTTGATCTTGGTTGTCCGAAACCCATTGGTAACCACGGTTGCAGCAAAAACCAAGCTCTGAGCGAGCTAAGTGAAAGTATAACATAGTTGCATCGAAACGGCGAACAAACACTATGATACAGAGATTCCATTTAGAAGTAACTTTAATGCCTTCACATGATACGTTTTTGAGGTTTTTTTGTATGTATGTATGTCTGTTTCACGCACGTTCTACAGCATACACAGCTTGGCCTTAATAATTAATCATTTAAAAAAACCCTAATTACTATAGGGGTTCAGAAAATCAACAGCCTATGTTATTCTTCCAATCTAGAAAATTCCAAATATTCTATGATACTCTATAAATTTTTAATTTATTGAAATTAACTAAAAACATTAAATAAATATACATGAATATTTACAAAACTAAAACTAAAAATTTTAAATTAATAAATTAATAATGTTAATAATAAAAATACTATATAATATAATATGATAAGATGCAAGTAAACTGAAATTTGTTTTAACATAAAATTATTTTTTATTTTTCATTGTTTTTATTTGTGTCTATTTAAAAATAAGACAGACACAAATGAAAAATATTAAAGAATAAACAATAATTTAATGTTAAAATAAATTTCTGTATGCTTTTAAATATTTTTTTAAATTAATGAAATGAAAAAAATAGTGCCAAGATTGTTTACCTTCTAAATCACGACGAAAACAACGACGTATACATACATACGTTTCCCGTCTTACACAGTGGGGTAAAAACACCACAGAGCACACATGAACCCCTCGGACCTTCTGTACTATTGAGGTAAATGCACCAACCACAACCGGTATTCGGTTGACGTTGTTAGTACGACCATAATACGAGTATTAAGTAGTCCAACGACTTGGCGAGGCAGACTACTGTGTTTTTAAGTCATTTTTCTGCTATGATAGCTATTGTTTATTGGATGGATAGATGGATAGTTGGTAGATGTATAAAGACCTTGATTGAGGCTTGGTTTAGTCTTATTAATTAAAAACCGATTGAGTACGAGTCGGACTCGCGGATCAAGGGTTCCGTATCATAATAAAAGAAAAACACTTTGTTGTATGTTATTAATATTGAGCAATTATGACCAGTAGTTTAGGAGTTAAAAGGGAACTGATGAACATACATACATACATACATATTATATATAATCATAACCCTCCTTTAGGCTTCGCCGTAGTCGGGTAAAAAATACGAAAAAAACACTTTTATAGTATAGGGACTCCTTTAATATTTTTCTATTTTTATTTTTAGTATTTCTTGTTATAGCGGCAACGAAAATACATAAGTTTAGTTGGTTAATAGGTCCTGTTAGTAATAATATTACTAGTAGTAAACTCGTTCTAAAGAGACTATAAAAGTTAGTACTGTTAGTGTTAGAAGTATAGGTCATAATATGATATCCTGGTACATATAACATTCAATTCTAGTTTCGTAGAGGAAGTGACAATCAGACACGATCCGGCGCATCAACGTGTGAATGAAATCGACCTCAAATGACCTCTGTACTTACGTCTATTTGCAATTTCGCAATAGCCCATTGGTCGGCCTTTATATAAATAACTATAGACTATAGAGTGTAGACTGTAGACTATGGGCGATGCTAGATGGTTAGGGTAAGTTACAGACGCATAAAGAATAGACAGAGCGGTCGTATACATCATCATCATCGCAACCCATAACTGTCCCACTGCTGGGCTCGGGTCTCCTCTCACAGTGTGAGGGGTACAGGCTATAGTCCACCACGCTGGCCTAGTGCGAATTGGCAGACTTCACCTTTGAGAACTTAATGGAGAACTCTCAGGTGTGCAGGTTTCCTCACGATGTTTTCCTTCACCGTAGCAAGTGATAATTAGTTTCGCACGCACATAACTAAGAAAATTAGAGGTGCGTGCCGAGGATCGAACCCAGGAACTCCGGTTCAGGAGGCAACGTTCAAACCACTAGGCTATCACTGCTTCGTCGTATACAATTGCAACTAAATAAGTGACGAAAAAAATTCTGTCGTTCGCTCGCCGTATAGTACCTACTGAGGCGGCCGGCTTCATAATGGTTGAACGGCTTCATATTTACGTTCCTCACTTTCCGACTGGATAGCTCCGTCTATTCTTTACTAGAAGTCGCCGACGGCTCCGCCCGCATAATTTTCCCGTTTCTGAAACTTTTTTTTTTTGCTGCTCCTCTCCTATTCATCCTAGCGTGATGTTATATAGCCTATAAGTTTCCTCGATAAATGGACTATCTTACACTAAAAGAATTTTTCAAATCGGTCCAGTGGTTCCTGAGATTAGCGCGTTCAAACAAACAAACAAACTCTTCAGCTTTATAATATTAATTCTTTATAGGTCTTTGGGGGTAGTATAAGAAACGGAAAATTATTGGTAGGGTTGCCTATAATACGCTAAGATGAATAGGAGAGGAGCAGCAATAGTATTGCGAAAATGGCAAAATTACGCGGGCGGAGCCGCCGGCGATTAGTACCTAAGGCATAAAATAATTGTCGTCGGTCGCCAACGTATGTATACCTCATTTTTTTTGTCGTGACATAAAAGGTAAACAATCTTAGTGTCTTTTTATTGTAATTATCGATTTAAAAATAAGACAGACACAAATTAAAAAAAAATTAAAGAATAAACAATAATTTAATGTTAAAATACATTTCTTTACACTTCTAAATATTTTTTTTAATTAATGAAATGAATAAAAGTAGTGCCAAGATTGTTTACCTTTTATGTCACGACGAAAAAAACGGGGTATAGTTAGACGCGTTTTACGGAATCGTACCTTAACGCCAGATGCGTTTGTCAAACACCTGTGGACTATGCGTGCGTCCGGTACGACGTATAAATCGTGTCGTGAGTCGTAAGTGGTCGTCAGGTATTTTGTTACGTCGTATCGTATGACGGCAGTTTTCTTATAGATGACTGTTTAAAGTCGTTTATACAGCGTGAGAGAACTTTATATGTAGGTATGAGTGTTTTTTATTTAAATTGAGGTATTTGAAGTTAATAGTAATTTTAAGGTTTAAGTTATTGAAGAAAATTGATAAAATTACTTAACTATTCCTAATAAGTATAATTATGTATATTTGATAAAATTTATTATTGTGTTGTATAGATAGCACGGTCTAATTATTTATATTTAATTATAGATAAATACCACCTGCTAACCATTTATGGAACAATGAGGCGCCGTAATAAAAAAAATCCTACGTCACTCTTACAATCAGACGAATCCAATGACAAAATGTTAAAATCCGTCAAGCTTTTTAAACTGTAGAGCATGCCAAAGAAATGAACAATGTCCATTGGACATACATACATAATTATAATAATCAAGCCATATGGACTATGATGCGTGCCAAAGTTATTGACATACATATTACATACGTACGTACATATAAGATATGTACATACATACGTTAGAATTTTACCTTCAGCATAGTGTGTAAGTAGCCTAATATACAGGCTATTCACTACATTCGATTGCGTTTCGTATGTGAATATTATAAGGAGCATAAAAACTTTACTCCGGAAATGACGACATTCCTTCTCACATTCACGTGGTATAGTGTCAACTAGATGCGTATGCGCAGTGCAAATTATACGTCGCTCTCTTACCCGACTGCGCTGGAAGAAGGGTAATGTTTTTTTAAGTTAGATAAAAAAAATGTTGTCTGTAAAGTCGGTTTTTAAAAGTCGATAATTGTACGAAATAACGAAGACATTAATGAAAAATTGCATTGAAAAAAAAATCTTCGTGAATGTTACCAATATTTATCAACTTATAAAACGTTATCACTTATCACGTCAAAGATCGTTTCAAATTATATAGATAACAAAGCCTAATGTCATAAAAATCCCAAAAAGTATTCTTAGTACGTTGTACTATTTATTCATTACGACGTCAATTTCAAACATGTTTACGTCAAATAAAATAATACAAATAAACAACAATTTTATTTACGTTTAAAGCTGTCATAACACTACTACTAGTTATAGTAAATAGTTAATAGTTAAGACACTATTTATGAAGCTTAGTCATACATTGTCTTCAGAAGAGCGAAGTAAGACCAAGATGTCCTTAATATCTGAAACAAATAAGTACCTAAACATAAGCGTCCAAATCATCCCAAGGGAACCTACAATCGGGATAAAATCTATCCTGTATCCTTTCCTGGATATGAACTATCTGTGTGCCAAGTTTCAGCTTAATCCGTTGAATGGTTAGAGCGTGAAGGACTTACAAACATACATATATCCAAACATCTTTGCAAACTGCGGGCGCGGTCGGAAAGTCGATGGGTGACCGCTAGTGGCAAAATTTCTTTTTCCTTTCTTTTCCGTGCTTCGGAGGGCACGTTAACCCGTCGGTTTCGATTATTATCGTTAGATAGCAATCGAATAAGTATATTGTAGGACTTTGAGCGGCTTAAAAATTTCCGACACTAGCTAGGGTTGCCTACTAAACTTTCCGCTAATCAGTCGAGCCGAATCTCATGCAATCTTACTAGAAGAGAGCCTTGGTAAATATTATTGATTTTTTTCTGTAAAAAACTTTAATGTTACATCTCACCTACCACGAGCACAAAAAGGGGGGCAGGCAAAAATTCCAAAATTTGCCAAATCACCTCAAGCTATTTTATAAAGGACGTCACCTAACTTCTAAACTTTCTTCCAATCCCATCATCTTTACAAACCTCATCAAATCACATCATCACAATCTAGTGGTCCCACATCATCACACAATCATCACAATCTTTTGAATATGCAAGATATAACTAAACAAAGTGTCGGCCTGCCGCTAGGTAGCGTCCTGTACTGAGTCACGTCTTAAAATAGCCGCGTACTTACAGCGCTCAACGCGTTTAGGTTGAGGTCCGCGTACTTCATTGCTGTTAGCTTGCATGGCTTTTGTGACCTGTTGATAAATAAGTAAATAAATAACGCTATACACTCAAATAGCACTGATAGCCTAGTGGTTTGAACGTTGGTCTCTCTCTCGGGGGATCCTGGGTTTTAAATCCCACGGCACGCACCTCTAATTAAAAAAGTTATGTGCGTATTAGATACTAATTATCACTTGCTACGGTGAAGGAAAACATCGTGAGGAAACCTGCACGCCTGAGAGTTCTCCATAAAGTTCTCAAAAGGTGTGTGAACTCTGCCAATCCGCACTAGGCCAGCGTGGTGGACTATGACCTGTGCCCCTCACTCTGTGAGAGGAGACCCGAGCCTAGCAGTGGGACAGTTATGGGTTGCAATGATGATGATGATGATGATACACTCAAAGGCCCACACTAGGATTCTCTGTGTTATGGGTGCCATGGACTACACAGAAACACAGTAGCATACACGTAGATCGAGAAAAGAAATTTAAATTCATCATTTTAATTTCGGCCCCGCTGGATAATGAACCCAAGAGCCTTTGAACGGCGCTCCGGCGTGGTAACCATTGCGCCATAGGTACGGGTTGATAGAGGAATTGTATGTAATTATTATTAATTAAAAATAATAATAACGTAGGTAGGTCGTCACCAATACGTATGGAGATATATAAAAACGTTATTTTTGTTTACAGTGTACCACAGATAAAAAATGGAATTTACGTTTTGCATATAAAGTGATATTTAAATTTTAAAAGGTACGAACTTACTTGTCATCGAATACAAATGCCTGGCAACTGTCATCTGTCACGTAACTGTCAAATTTTATTTGTAATTTAATTCCATACATACCTGATTATGACGATAAAGACGCTCTTCTTGATATCTAATTCAGCATTGTACCATAAGCTGTTGTAAACTGCTTGGGACACTCGAGTACTCTATAAATATTTGAAAATAAAAAAATATCAGATATGTATACCTACAACATAAAATGAAAAAAAAGTGTTTGCCGTATCTTTTCCCAAAATATCTTATAATAAAAATTACTAGAGGGGCAGATAAGATTGACCAGACAGTTAAGGGTTAGCCGAATTTATGAACGGCTTAAGTAAATTAGATAAGTTTACATGATTATATTTTACTTGAATAATTTATTGAATAGTGGTGTGCTTATTTTCATCAAATTTTACCGTAACTGAACTGTATTCGACGTCAAAAACTAGAAATTTTTCGTCGAAACTTCCCTTCTCCCTAGCGTAAGATTAGATTACAATTACAGATTGCAAGATTAGATAAGATTCGGCTCGACTCCCCTTAAAATCTCGACGCAATTAATGGACACCCCTTACTAACAAACTTACATCAGCAAGTAAACATAAAACTCAAATCCGATGCAGAATACATAAATATCCTTACCGCAGAACTGAGCATGTCTCCAAAGAAGCAGAGAAATGAGATCTGACAGAGATTCATCACCAGAAATGCCAGGAAGGAGGATACTGCTCCAATGTCGTGGATAAACTGTTGGTTAACAATCAAACGCCATAGTACACTTGGGCTTAAGCCTAGTTTTCATTAATAAACACTCGAAGCATGTGAACTTTAACTTGGGATAGAGCAATGCTGATTGGTTGCTGTCTTCCGAGCTAACATCAGCAGCCAATTAGCTTCCATCTCTCGCATGTCGAGTTTACTTTCAAAACAGACTTGTATAGTGGAAACCAGGTTTTTTCGCTGCATTAAGGCGACATAAAACACAAACTCAATACCATGTGAACAGGCAAAAGTATTGTAAGAGGCGACAGATGAAGAGTGAGTTATAAATAGGCCTTCGTATGAGGCCTTATTATTGTCTATTAAATTATCTCATTTATATTTTACTGTCTTTATTTTATCTATACTTGTTAGTAATTATAAACTACTGACTACCCGTAAATACTATTGGTCGCTAATCCTTCCTCTAATCTACAGTGGAGCAGCGTGGTAGCGTATGCTCTAGGCCTCCTCAGTTATGAAGAGAGGCCACCTCAATATTGGACCATTAATCATTTGAAGCCAAAATATTGTCAAGGTCATCTAATTACTTAACACAAATAAAAAACAAATGACATCTTGAAGCATAATAGAAAATTCAATAAATAAAAGTCCTTTGCATAAAAGAATCGATTTACCGTAACAATGAAACCACTGAGACAGATCAGCAACGAGCTGAGAGTTATGTTGCACAATGTTGACTTTGAGTATAATGACTCTATTTGTTCCACCAATCTGGAAAATAATAAGATATTCAATTGTCTCGGGTCACTCAATAATACGTAATTTGCGAATTTTTAGTACTTATTTTATATTTTTTGTTGACTAGATTACTTAATAGGATGTATTGAAGTGTACTATACTCGTAAGACTCTCCAAGACTCTTTAAAACTATTTCTATGGTTTTACAGAGCTTCAAGTTGATAGATATTTAAAAGTATAAGAATGTATATAGGGTGCTGCATGAAGAATTGATAAACCTTTACCTGAAGGTGTCATAAAAAAATCTTATTCAATAAAGGTGTTAAAGGTTAGCTCTTAAAGTTTTAGCAGTTTAATTACTCCTTACGTTACCTAAACTATGTAATGATTAATAATTGAAAATAATAGTATGTTACAATTGCAAAGATCTACATTTATAACATGCCTATTTTAGCACAAACGAATTCAGCAGATAGTTTAATTTGACTAACATAATTTTTTTACCTTTTTAAATTATTTTGACACAATTTACTAACATAGTTACTGAATACTAACTCAATAAGTTCCTGATGTCTTCTCACGGCTTTCCTGAAGTTCTTTTTCGTCTCCATCTTGTTAGTAGTTACTACATTCTCGAACTGAAGGCACAGCAGTCGAAAGTGCATTTGAAGATATGTGCAAAATGCATAGAACAACAGATCTGCACTTAAAAGATCGTTGCACACTATTAGCACTAAAAATAGTCAGTAATTATCAAAAAAATATTAAAATTATGTTAAGGCGCGTCTATTAATTATGTCGGGCTTTTAAGGTGTGGAGTTGAGCCGAATCTCACCCAATCTCACTTTGGGAAGAGAGGAGGCAAGAGCATAATATTACGAATTACTTTAGAAAATATGGTAAAATTGTAAAAATAAAAACACATTTTAATTTTTTTTTTTGTGAGATTGGGCGATAAAGTTGAGCCAAATCTCATAACAGCTCCCCCTTCGAAAAATCACCAAAAATAATGGACGCCTCTTAATATATTTTTAGTGAACTAAATACACAAAAATCCTCAAAATCTGTTTCTTTTTACATTTACAGAACTTAAGATATTTTCTTTTTGTACATAGAAATGAAAAATACTAACTTGCTCCAACTTGATAAATATAAACTAGACCCCATTGACTCAGAGAAGAAATCTCAAAGAAGTATTTGACTCGAAAAGGAAATTTAAACTCTGTGGTTCCCGTATAGACATAATCATAGACCATAGACAACGCCGACGCAGTACCAAAGACAAGAAGAACAGGAATACTTAAATAACAAAAAAACATCATGATAGTTCTCAAAAACTTTAAGGAATTGTTTATGATTCTTCCCTCTTTAATACCCAATTCTTCTTTCGGATGTATGCTTTTTAATTTCACCACGATATTCTCAACAATATCTCGATTAAAGTAGAGACAATTAAATTTAAAAACGGCCAGGATACTTAAAGTGAAGCAAGGTGCACTTATACATAAATCTTCAAAATTCTGCCCTGTATACACCCCGTCAATTAACCACCAAAGTTCACCTAACAATATAGGACCCAACCATAATGAATTGAAACAAAAAATCCACGATTTTATAAAAAACATAACTCCATGTTTTTCAGAAAAAACCTGAATCCCTGCCCAACTGAGCAGAATTATTGGTAATTTTAGGGATTTTTCAAAATTTTCTTTTTTTAACATAATTAATTTTGAAATTTCGAAAAAAAATCTAGCAGAACACTGTTTTCCGTGTAAATAAGAAACGTTATGATGAAAATTCTTGCGTTAATTTATATGCGGAATTAATTACAATGTTCGTTCCTCAAAAGGAATGACAAACTAACAGTAATTAATATTCCGTTTGAGTCTCAGTAAAAAATATATATTTTACTTTTGAAATTCCCTTCAGACGTCACTTCAGTTTCTCGGCTTGTAATTAAAGTTCCTCCCATATTGACATGAAATAAATTTCAAAGTGAAGGTAAATTTTTTAGTAACTACGGGTGCCTTTATATATGTATAAGCTGTATTTAGGAATTAACTGGAACGACATTAACTATTGTTTTTTTTATTTTTTTTTTTCTGTGTTATTTTATCTCTCCGTACATAGATTATAATAGAAAACAAGCCCAAATAATTTAAGACAAAAAAATGATAAGTAGATTAATACGTAATGAGTGAATAACAATAGATTATGGAAAGAAAGATTATGTAATTATAGGTAAAGAGAGATGATTACATTCTAAGAAGCTTATATTTACAGTTACACAAGATTTCTAAGAATCTATTCTGCTATCTTTCTTCCACTAATATTTAACTTAATAGATCAATAAATTCCTTGTATTAAAATACCCAAATACAATTGTTTTAGGAATACGTTAACAATACTTTAGTTACAAAATTCTTTCGTAAACTTATAGTTTTATGACCTTGTCGGAACTTTAGAAGAAATAACCGATCATTAAAAGCTTGGAACTTCAAAAATCTCAGCTTTAAAAGCTCGGGAAGGTGCCTTTGATGAGACCGGTCCAGAATTTGGGATTGTAGACAAAAAATAATTTCTGTCCTATTTTCATATTTGCGGCGATTTTGTATACGAGTCGGCTTTGGAACGCGGCGACAAAAGACCCTTTCGTTTGGTCATAATTAGGGTTGTCGATCGCTAAAAAATATTTTTACCTTGTTAAAGAACACTGCTATAAAGGTTTCATACATTACACTTAGTTACTATATAATAAATATTATTAGCATAATACGTTGTAAAATTTAAATGACATTCAGTATCAATCAAAGCCAACATTAATGCATTATCAGTCAATACAAGCAGAAAAAAGAAAAAAATATATTTTCCCAATTTTCGATTGGACACTACAATAAATGTATCAGGTTTGAGTTAACTTTATTCTCCTAAGAAATAATTCACTTACATGAGAAAAAACTTACAAACATACAAATAATAACTGAGCCTAATTGTATGAAGCTGTTCTTAAACTAAAACAAAAATTGGTTAAGAATTATGTATAAAAAATGTATGTCCTTACAAATTCCCAGCAGGAACACGTATCATCTGGTGGTTGGTACAACCAAAACTTTGTCATGTTTAATTTATATTTAATCTATACCTACTAAATAAAGCTGAAGAGTTTGTTTGTTTGTTTGAACGCGCTAATCTCAGGAACTACTGGACCGATTTAAAAAATCTTTTAGTGTAAGATAGTCCATTTATCGAGGAAGCCTATAGGCTATATAACATAATGCTAAGGTGAATAGGAGAGGAGCAAAAAAAAATTACGCGGGCGGAGCCGCCGCCGCGCCGGCGACTTCTAGTTTTTAAAATAACACTATTTATATTGTACGCCAAATGGCAGGACATAGCGAACACCATCACCATGTCACCTGTATATTATCACGTGTCCACAATAAATATGCTTTGACTTTAATGTTTGTGACAACCCTATCAATCGGAAGGGACAGTCGTGAATATGTATGATACCGTTAGAACGACAGACACGATATCGCAGCGCGGCTGTTCTCAAATGTATTAACGGTTTAACTGTTATGTTGTTAGTTTTAGGATGAGTTTACTGGGAGTTTTTACCTGACTGCTTCAAAATGAGGGCAATGTTTCTCGGGTTTTGGTTCGGTTGTCGGTTGGTGGTTGGGTGGTTGTCGGAGTGCGGTTTGTCGGGTCGTATATATGTGTGTTATGTGTATAAATATCTTTGTGTATATATGTACGTACCTATATGTTGTAAATTTTTTCGGCACGCTCTACAGTGTAAACGGTTTGACGGATTTCCATGTGTGACGTCATTAGATTCGTCTCATTTGTGGAAGTTGTTTAAGATATAAGTACCTACACCATATTTTTTTATTACAGCACATTCTACCTCCAAAAAAATTTTGATTACGTAAGTTACGTAATTTACCTTATAACTTACGTAATTCAATTCAGAAACTTACGTAATTTTTTCATTAGGAAGCCAAAGATATTTTATTTCAATATTTCATAGTAAAAGTCCATTAGGAAACTAATAATTCTAAAACCTTCCATATCCTTTGTCAGTCACACGTATTTTCGAGGGAAAATAAATATTTTCTCATTGCATACGGTTCATTGGCCAGTATCAATGGGTATGCGAGACAATAGCGACACATGAGAACTGACGGCGGGTAGCTCGCAAAAACACAACTACCTACATACATGTCATGTACAAATTACACATGACTACAGACAGACATTCCTTAGTACATGTAGATGTAGGTAAATTGTACATTTTTTAGAGCTAGGGACAATTGAATAAATAATTAAATGCCTATTTTACTCGTAAAAATAAAACTGCCTTGTGAAGAGCTCATAGCCCGGGCGGCTTGCGTCGATCCTTAGAGATTTATTTATTTATCTTATTAAATTAAAAAATAAATGCACTAACCAATTATAGGTGAATATCACAATACAAAAAGAAAAATTAAACTTTAAAAAGAGAAAAAAAAAGTAAAGCTACAGTATGTTACATAGTTATTACACATTACAAAAAATATATAAGTATAACATAAAGTGATCGACAAAGTTAAGCAACTGCGGGCGCGGTCGGTAAGTGAATGGGTGACCGCTAGTGGCAAAAATATCTTGAGCGTTTCCGTGCTTCGGAGGGCACGTTAAGCCGTCGGTCCCGGTTGTTACAATCGTTAAGCCATGTCGGAGGCCTTTGGGTGTCATGAAAATTTCCGACACTTATGTTGGCCACTAACCTCTAAACCAATCCGCAATGGAGCAGCGTGGAGTATGCTCTAGGCCTCCTCAGTAATGAGGAGACCCGTGCCCAGTAGGCCATGAAAGGGTTAAGACCAATTTAGGCTTCCTCAAAATTCCATGGCAAAGAATTCAATGTAACTTCTAAGGTAGCACTAATCACTAAAGTAGTTGAAAATTGTTTTGCGAAAGTCTGCTACTGTAATCTGAATCCAACCTTAAATCTATCACGATAAGACTTACTGTAGATTGCAGCGTAGTTGCGACATTTATTAAAATGCCTGTGACTATGTTGGCTTAGTATGCTGCATTTGAAATTGTGCTTTATTGCTCGAGTTTAGGGTTGAAATTAGTTTAGAAGCAAGTTTGTCCTCATACAATGCTATGTCAAGGTCTAATGAATGGTAGTGTCAACGCCTCTTCATACCACATTATTTATCAAACGACTCACAGACTGACGAACTTTTTTTGATTACTCTGTTCGTAGTAGGTAGTAACTACTCTATAAAATTCTTACTCTATTACTAACTTTGAGTACCTAACTACATTTCAGTACTTACTTATGATATGAATACGTCTTTATATTAAATTTTGCTACCTATTACAAAATCGGAGGATACAGTTTGGCATTGTAGGTTCGAATCTATCGTCTACATGCAAAATTAAATTATACCACTAGATAGCTAAAGGATCAAATAATTATCACAGTTATACTCAATTGATTAATTAAAGGGTTCCTTAATAAAGGTACACTTATAGTTTAGCTAAAAAACAATCATAGCTTAGTAGTTACAATGTTGGTCTCCTGAACGGGAGTTCTATAGTTCAAATTACACTATTACAGCACACACCTCTAATTTTCAAAGGGTTATGTGCGTCTTATACACTAATTATCACTTGCTTCGGTAATCAAACATCGTAAGGAAACCTGCACACCTGAGAGTTCTCCATAAAATTGTCAAAGGTGTGTGAAGTCTACTAATCTACACTATGCCAGCGTGGTATAGGTCCCAGTTGCATCCAGTAGGTAGTGATGATGTGGAGATACTTCAAGGGACCAGATAAACTACTAAAGATATTAAAACACTTTCATAGCATAAATTATCTAATGTGATGAGAATTTTCTTAGTCTTACAGTATACGAACGCTGGAATTACCTGTATAGAAACTAGGAGATCTAACAAACTATGACGTAATATAATACTAGACGACGTCTGCAGCTTCGCCGGCGGAAGAATAATTAAAAAAACATTGGATTTATACCAATGGAACGTATAATTGGTATACAATCTATCCTGTATCCTATTCCTGGATATGAACTATCTGTGTGCCAAGTTTCAGCTTAATCCGTTTAACGGTTAGGGCGTGAAGGACTTACAAACATCCAAATATCTAAACATCGTTACAAACTTTCGCATTTATAATATTAGTAGACTAGTAGATTAGAAGATATTAGTAGAATATGTTGTAAGACAACGTTTACCTCGGTCGTCTAGTTTCTTTATAAAATCTATAATTAAAAAAAAAAAATTTGGAATCGACAGTTTACGATGGCAGCCCTACAGATACCAGATATTAGAAACCAGATACCAGATACCAGGTACTAAGGTACGAAGTCGAGTCTATTGTTCTCGTAACAATTAATGTTATATTTCTAGACATTGTTAGGCCTTCAATAAACAATAACAATGTCTGTTTGTTACGCTGTTAATGCCCGGAGAATGTCGTTGTCGGCCATCTTCAATTACAGCTTCTATTCTAGACCTTATCATAAGAAATATATGATATGTTATGATGAGAGATATAGTCGCTTCGTATGTAAAATATCGACGTAACATAAAAAAATATTATTAAACAAAACAAAACTGACTTCAAAAGAAAAGTAAAAAATAAATTTGTTTTTCAAAATTCATAGCTAATAAATAATGTTCACCGAAAACTCGCTTTTTTATTTTAAATAAAAAAGAATAATGATAATTTTTACTGCAATAGAACAGGTTTATACAATAATCTAAACATTTTTTTTATTTTGAATCCTATAATTTTTACTTCTATTTCGATTCGAGATTAATAGGCTGTAGAAACTACAGGAATATTCCACACTACCGAGGAACGATTTCTCTTTCAATATCCACTTTTGTTTTCAAATCGTAAAGCAAATGAGTTTATTACTGCTTGTCGTTAATATTAACTAATTACCGTAATGTTACTAGGAACTGTTAACTGTGGTTATTAGTTACTTTTAACATAATGTTGTTTACTGGTATGGTCGTAGAGGTTTAAATCCACTCCCCTTCTAAATTTAAAATATTTATAAAAAAAATAAAAAGTAACGTTTTCGAAAATTTGGTACTTATTACCTATAGATTAATGTTTAAACTACTCCTAAGAAAGTAAAGAAATTACCCCAAAATATAAATGCGGCTACAGTTTTGAGTTTTACAATATTTTATTTTTAATACCCATTTTTTTAGCAGACAGATCTTCTATTCCCATAGACAAAACTCTAACAGATGTTCCATTAGGCATAAAAGAGGCAAATAAAAAAAAACCGTTCCTTTAAAACTAAAGGTTAATATGCGCAATAAACCGGTACTTTTGTTCCTACAAAAAACTTACTTTTACAATGAAATAGAAAGTTTACACAACTGTTACAATAGTATACAGATAAAAAATATTTCGTGAGAATTTTTTTCATAAAACTTAGTTTATGACAGTACTGTTGTGTTGCCTTGCGAATTTAGAGGCCAGGGTTCGATATCCGATTGGGGTTAACATGTTTGTATTTATTAGTGATGTTGTAATTAGAATTCCCTTTTTTAATTCTAATAACAATAACGGACATTGACCTTTGAGTCGAATGCATAGGGGACTTTTTATTTGACTACTATGGCGCAATAGTTGCATTGCAAGACCACTATTTAATGGGTTTTGAATTCGATTCCTAGCGAGTTTGTGATTTTAATTTCTGCTCTCGGTCTGGGTGATTCATTTCAGTTTTGTTGTCCATTGCTTTCACCCTAAACCCTTTAAAACCTAGTGTAAAATTGTGTGTTTACTTAAAAAGAAATGATAATATACATAGTAATAGAATTAATGTAGGTACCTATTTTTGTTGAAAAATCCTTCGTAGTTAGCATTTTTTGTAATTTTTTATTTTCAAATAAAATTAAATTTTATTATTTTTGATTTTTACTTTATTATTTTTGTATTTTATTGCGTATTATGCATGTTTTATAAATACTTATAGACGAAAATAAATGCAAACATGCGTATTATCCATGATTTTAATGAAGATATAAATTATAAAGTTCTGCATTTTTTTCATGTTACTTGCGATACAGGGAGTTTTATTGCGAGGTTATGAGTATTGTGTACTTGGTCTATAATACCTATTGAATACCTGGTCTATAAAGAACATAATAAGAAGAAAAAAAATCTTATCTTAATTACCATCTAGGATTAAGATAATTAACTATATGGTAGAATCGATTTTTTGTGTATTTACGTCAGACGCTGGTTATATAATTCTAAGAAAATTTAATCTCATACTCATTTGAATTTAGGTAGGGAAGGATTTGAAATAGATGGTTGTATTATTTTTATGCTCTGGTTATTTCTGTATGTACCTACTTTGTTCACTAATTAATTTAGTAAATCCTTCATAGATGCTTTAGGATATTTTTTTGCCCAATATTTATTTAAAAGCTTTTATTATTGTTATACTATAGGCGGTATTAAAGTTAGGTTTAATACCATTAAATAATAATTATAATATTAAAGTTCAAACTCGTACGTACCGACATTATTTAATAAAAAAAATCGATTATTATAAGTATTGTTTTACATCAATGTGTCTTTAAATGAAATGTTTACAATATTATCAATAGATTTGTCTAAATTAACTGTTTTTAAATGTTTTTTTCTCTTTGAAATTTGTATTTGATTGTAATTTTATCTACTGTAACTGAAATTCAAAATACATTGTGTACCTATGAATCGCTGTTATCTTAATATATAAAAATATAGCGTAGGTACGTGTGTTTGTCACTGAACTCCTCCTGAACGGCTGGACCGATGTTAATAAAAAAATGTGAAGTAATTTATGGAGACCAAGTATGGTTTCGAGCCACACTTAGACCCGGTAGGTGGTGCTGATGTCGAGATAGCTTAGGGGACCAGCCGAACTATAAGAGTTATTAAAACGCCACCATAGCAAAAGTTGTCTGGTATGACGACCATTTACTAAGGGTACATCAAAATTGAAGGTCGGGAGTACCTGATGTGGAAAATATATGCAGAAAAACGTCTGCCGGGTCTTCTAGTCTAATATGAATAAATTAAATTGAACCTAAAGGAGTCTAAAATTTAACCGTGCACGTATTAGTATATAGATAATGGCAATACTAGTTCAAAGTTCGTCAGAACATCTGGTTTATTTTCCTTGTTTATTCCACATCATTTAAGCTATGATAAGCAAATGACTGCAATTATGTCATAAAACTGCATTTGTGCGAAAATAACTGTTAGATAAATGACTTGTTTATCGGTTATTTGTTATCAGTTGTAGACATTTGAACATCTTTTCTTTGAAAACATGTTTATTATTTACTGAGCATTATGTATAGACACCATAGATGTTGTTAATGTATCATTGACTGAATTTTGTTTGAAAAACGAACTATTTATTTAAGATTTTATTGCCTTTTAAAAAATTAACTCAAAATTGGTTTTTCAGTTTGTTTTTGACTCAGTTAATTTAATAAAATTTGCTGCAACTCAGAAATGTACTTTACTGAATTAAATTTCAAGAGATATTGTATGCTATATAAAAGTTTTGTTCATTATAATTTGATCAATCTAGAACAATTAGAACAAGATTAAACTTAAAAAACAACATTAAGTTAAAATTATATAACCTACAATTGTTTATACTTCGAACAGTTCAGTATACATTTTTCACTAATCTATCAATTTTTTCACTTGTTTGGTTATTTACTGAAGAATTTTAACGTTTAGTTATTTTGATACCACGATAAAATATTTAGAAATTCCCCAACAATTTTCAATAATAAAATCTATGGTCGAATTTGAACCATCAGACGAATTATCTAAAGCAAGAATCATTTAAAAACTAGCTAGTTGTTAGTTCCTAAGTAAAAAAAATTCTTTATCAAATGTTCTCCAAACTGCTCGGTAAATAATCCAAAGTTGGAAAAAACATTGAATAAGCTAATATTTGTATGTCCAGGTATTTACCTTGGAATTTTACCGACGAAATACTCTGGACAAAGGCACAATATAAATTTTTTCGTGAGGTTAACGGTAAACTCAGGTAGGCCAAGTGAAATCCAGGTAGCATTAGTTATTAGTTACCTTTTTCAACTTCTTAGGGGCAAAGAGGCATAGAAAAATAAAATATCTCAAATAATTTCCAACTTAAACGATGACTTTTAATACATTTTATCTATATTACATTCGTTTTGTACAAAAACAACGTATTCGTGAAGTATATATACTTGTTAGCTCGACCTTATACAGATTTTTAAAAGATAAAAAGTAGATACCTTATATATAAAAACTGATAGTAATATCAAAAAATTACGTATAAGATAGATTGGAAGATAATACGTCAAATCCTTGTAACACATAAAATTAACTTTAATGTTTACTCAAGTTCACTATTCACGGTACGTAACACAAGCAACCCAGGGTCAAATTACTATGCCCTTGCATGCTTACTACAGAAATTTTTTATATTGCCAGTATTTTAAACTTAACCGTTTTACAATATACCTTGGTTAGTGTTAGAACAGATTAAGTGAAACAATTTTCAAATGAATAAAGTATTAGCAATGATATCTGTGTATATCGCGACAGATAATAAATCTCATGTCACGACTTACACTATATATATGATACAGTATACGTAGATAGGTTTCTCCTTATTCGTACAAGTAGGTACGATAGATAAATATGAATTTATTACGTGTTTATTCAGTCTTGTTTGCATGATTTGCTTGTGCCTTTTTATTCATCTCTGATCTTTGTATAATCTACCTAATAATTTCCTTCGCAAAGAATTATATCGCCACAAAATAATATATATTTTAGCAAGTCTTGCAAATGGCAGTGTTTATTTCGTTATTTTAACAATGTTTTAGAATTTAGAAGGAAGAATATACATTACTGTGGCTCGATTCTTGTTTTAAGTGTTATTTACAATCAAATATTTGAGCAACCTAATAATATTGGAAGTATTATAATCAATAAGTCTATAAACAAAAAGATAGATGTTAGTTTAGATAATTTAATCTCATGTGTTACATTTACCAAAACCACAAAAATAACCTGATAATAATCATAAGCAAGCAAAGCATTTAGGAATGTTGTACAATAATTTGTTAGTTCCACTCCATATATAAGGTCGAGCTAAAAAGTTAATTGAATAATTTGAAGAATGGCTAAATATCTAACTACCTAATGGAGCAATTGTATTGATAAACCAGACCTTTTTGCAATAAACGACAAGCTTGGATCAACATTACATTAATAACAATATGATGCAATGTTCTAATGAGTAAAACATAAGAAAATCAATCAAAAAGATCTGGCCCATCGTTGCGACTAGGCGTCGGGGCAACTTTCTATAAAACTCAACCATAAGACGGACAATTTTCAAATCACAGTAATCAAAATAACCAATACAACAATATTAACAATAACACAACCGGCTCAAAACAGAACATACTAAAGAAAGCGGCCCCGTTTCCTAACGATAATTCGATATAATATCTTAAAATTGGTTAATTCCTTATTCGCTGTCCAGTATACAACCTTGGCGGCTCCTTCACTTCAACATGGCCGTCGCACTCACACATACAACCGTGACACAGACTAGCTCGTGTGTGGTCACCGCACATGCCACAGACCGAGGTTAAGTACACTAAGACGCGGCAACTTCACGATATGGTCCAAGCCTTGTGGAGTTATACACGTACACCCGTACAAGTCTATCGCCTTCAGGTTCCGTAGTCCGTCGCCGAGCGCTCGAAGGCCTCTATCGGTGACCCGCGTGCACTGTCCTATATTCAACGTTTCCAGCTGCGATAACCTGGCCACCCTTTCTAGACCCTCGTCCGTGAGCCGACAAGCGCTCAGCGATAAGGAACGCAGCCCGGACAGGCCTAAAGTGGCGTGCGATAACGCTTCGTCGCCGACTTTATCGCAAAATGAAACATCTAATGCTCTCAGTCGCCCACTTTCCGCCAAATGAGCCACGCCAGCGTCGGACACTCCGTCGCAGGCTCTTAAATTAACGTCTTCTAAATGCGGCAGCCTGGCCAAGTGTCTCAGTCCAGCGTCCGTTACTGCGACGCAGAACGATAGATTGATAGACTTAAGTTTAGGAAGACCTGTAGCGGCATGTTTCAATGCCTCGTCCGTCAACCTTTGGCAGTCTTGTAGTCCTAAATGCTCCAACTCTGGAGTTCCTCTCGCTTCTCCGCCTCCGCACAAATGAGCTATTCCATCGTCATTTACGTGCCAACACGATCTCAGGTTCAACTGACGCAATTTTCTAAGACCCCAAGCGATCAACAACAGTCCTGTGTCCGTAACGTTGCTACAACCACCTAATTCTAACTCTTCTAAGTTTTTGAGTGATTGCGCTATTCTACCGAGCGAAGAATCTGTCACTTGCTTACACAGGGATAAGTCTAGCCTTCTGAGAGCTGGTAATTCTGTTGCAAATGCACTAGCCAGTGCCGTATCGGTAACACTATAACAGCCACTGAGTGACAGCGATTCTAAACCTGGTAAAGACGCGACCGCGTCTCTCAAGCCTCGTCTGAGTGATAGAACCTGTAGCTTTCTAACTCCCCGCCTCGCCAGGGAAGCGAAGAGTACCGGCGCTGGTCTTTTGAGGTGTAAAGCTGCTTCGACTCCACGCCACACAGATCTTCGGTCGGCCGCATCTCTCCACGCGCGGCAAACTTGAGCGGCTCTGCCTCTGTCCCTCACCGGTAACCTTTCGAATATAAGCGCCAATATCTCTGGATAGAGCCTCGATATATGCGTGCCTTGCGCTTCCGGCACCGGTTCGGGTACATGAGCGGTCGACAAGTGGGGCCGATGTAATCTGTAAGGCGCGCTGCGTTGTTTTCGCCTCGAAGTCGGCTGTAGCTCGGTGAGGCCGAGTCGTTCGTCGCGCCAAGAGAGCACTTCCTCGGTCCACGCACTCATGTCGGCACTGCACTATAACATGTCACGGGGAAACATCGAACCATCGGGCCGGTTAGCGGAGCGAGTGATGACGTCCGTCTCGCTCGGCGAGTGGTCG
>LGAG01000847.1:45899-59576 GCA_001278395.1 Lerema accius | reverse complement strand
AATTTAGAATGTGTATTGTAGTTGAACGCTGCCTTGATATCTTTTTATTATTTTTCGTATATTAATAAATAGTTCACTTACATTAGCGGGTGGGTATTGTAGCGTGAGATTCACGGTTTGAGGCGGGAACGACCATGCTTTGGTTCCGTACAATATTATTTGTTGCTCTGCGAATAGAAACAACACTTAAAACTGAAGTTATTGTCGACAATACAAATAACAAGCTTTGTCTATAAGCACTAGGCATTTATCTAGATATATAAAATATAAAGATAACATCCTAAACATTATTTAAACCTTAGATAAACATCATAGGATTTATTTCAATAATCATAATTAATAATTGTCTATTTGTAAATACTGACAACATAATTATTAGATAGGTACTTATTAGTTGCCTACTTATTATTATTAGACTTACGATATAAATTTCAAAAACCTTTAGATATCAAGCAAATATATTAGTTACAAAAAATAAACACAATAGCACATTGTTCCATAGCTACTACTTAGTGACAATAGGATGGTATTTCAATGGAACATGAATCTTAAATAATATAAATAGAATATCAAATGTGTCAAATTATTTTGCCGAAAAACTATCGATTGAGGAGAATTGATTCTTTTATAAACTTGCAGAATTCAGGCCCTGTAGATTTTCTAAAATTTATTATAGATAACCAAAAATCACATGCTAAAATAATATTATTTATGTAATACAAAAGTAATTAAAATTACGTGTTATCTCGTCGTAAAGATAAGACGCGTGCCGTACTTACTGATAATGTTAGATTATTACGGAATTAACAAAAAAACTTTGTTTATAATAATTAAGAAGATAAATAAAAATAAATATTTTAATATACGTTTGCTACTTTTGCTCATACATTTTGCAGTTGATTAACTTAGTCTATCTCAAAGGATTAGAGTATACGACCGCATAGATACGCTCAAAATTGGTAGTAATTTATTTTCTCCTAGCTTGGGCTGCCATCTATTAAGAATATTCCGAATTGGACTGTCCGGGTTTTTAAACAACGTCCGGGGACAGTTTTCATGTCCAAAAAACGGCTTGGGAAGAAAATTAAACAAGAAGATAAATCCGTTTTAAGTCAAACCAAAAGTCCTAGAAGTAGGTATTTAAATTGGATCTAGGACATCTGTCCTAATCCATCTAGATTAAAGATATAGCGAAATTATAAAGGAGGGAATTAATGGAGAGAAACAATATTTTTTGCCAAATGTTCAGTGTTGTTGTTGTACAGAATTTTTTTTGGTGATGAAATTTTTGTGTCACTCACCTCCAACATTATCAGCAGCGCAGTGATATGTTTTAACTATTCTCTCTAACCTACCACTTATAATTTCACTGTCACCTAACTGATTCCTCAATTCAAACCTCATGCCCTTTTGCGCATTGCCACACATACACAGGAATATACAACAGTGCAAAAATAAATACGTTTTCATAGTAAAGACCCAACATTATTTGAATAATGACTAGAACTGTCTCAAAATATTAATTAACACAGATAAACAAGACTTCGTATCTGATTACGAATCCACTCGTTATGTTTATCAGAAAACTTGACCGGTCTAAGACGCTGGTTTTGATATTATTACAAATTGACATGTAGTAAATCAAAATTAAGCCTGTTGTAATAATTGTAAGCTGAGAAACACGCTTGAATTATTGTGCTGTAATGAAAAACACTTGAAATCCTCTTGTTTTTTATAGTTATGTAATAATATTGCAAGCTAAAAAACTGAAAACTAAATTAAAAATTATAATAACATAAAATATATGCATGAATTTTTTTTAAGGTTAATCAATTATTGTAATTTACAAGTTTTAATCTACATATTAAATATTTTTATAATCATTGCTGATGTAAAAAAAAAGTTTCGTTTAGTAAGGATTTTGGCGCCATCTTCGTTGTCGTTACTCGCTACTAGATGGCGTTATTTGTATATAAATGGAAAAAAGTATGAGTTTGTCATATGATAACTGGCACATAAAAAACAATTACATAATATGAAACAATTAACTTGCTTTTTTAATTTTTCCTGAAAATTATAAAATACTTCATCTAATTGCTTATGTAGGTACCTACTTCAGAAGAAATGGTTTTCAATAGCTTGAACGTAGGTATGTATATAATATACCTACATTTCTTTGGTACGCTCTACAGCAACATCCATGTTTTCATAATATTTACGATTACAACTGTAATTATAAATAATTGTAATGGCTTTCTTTTTCTGTTGAGGCTGTATTGAAAAACTCATTTTATTTTATCTCGAATTTAGCTTTGTCTTTTATTTATTTTTCTCGATTTTGTTTTAAATTCAATAAGATCTAAGTACGGGCCTGATTTGACCCGTCTACAAATCGTACTGGCAACCATAAAAACAAAAGAATGTTATGAAATAACTATAAACTGTTTTTCTACGTAGACGTCATATTACTATCTACCGCATTTCTGTTTGGTATCTATAGCTATCAATTAAAAATACATTACTGGTTATAATAATTTGCTTTTAATAGTAGGTGTAACGGTAGGTTTTATACCGTTTGTGAAGTGGACTTCATTAATAGAAAAACAAAAACTCGATTAAAATTGTTAAAAAATTATAACCGATGCCAGTATTACAATAGAGACGAATCTAATGTCAACTCACACGTCAACATTTGTCAAGCCATTTACGCTGTAGAGCATGCCAAAGTAATAGACATCAACGATGGGAAAGCATAACACTCCTTCTGGCGCAATCGTGTAAAAAAAAATACAGTCGACTACATACTAGGATCAAAATGTTAAAAGTGTTCAAATACTACAACAAATAAATATGACTTCTATTCCAAAGTCTTAAGGACGGTTTTTGTTTATATTAACTTTATATTGAAGTATTGGAGTTAGGGAATCTTAAGGGGGACTTTGAGATCGAGGATAGTTAAGAAAAAAATACAACCGGTCCATATAAAAACGGATACCACACCCTTGTGATCCAATCCCTCATTAGGCCTACTTTACACTATTATAATGGATCATTATAGTCGCGCCTGTGAACGGGACGTGGATTTATATAGAGCTGCTATTAAATTATAACCTTTTTCTTCATTACAAATAACTGTCCCACTGCTGGGTTTGAGTACACAATGCGAGGTATAGGATATAGTCCATTAGGCTGGCCAAATGTAGATTGGGGAATTCAGACATCTTTGATAACTTTATGGAGAATTCTTAGGTGTGCAGGTTTCTTCGCGATGTTTTCCTTTACCGTAGTAAGTGATAATTAGTTTCCAATACGCACATAATTTTTGGACAGTTAGAGACAAAACCAAATCTCTCTTAAAACCCTTTGAAAAAAATAAGATTTTTTTATTTAAATGCAGCTCTAGATAATTCACCGGAAAGAATGCCAGTGATACTAATTCAAGAAGTCCGCTCCATATCTCTAAAGTAAAAATTTATTTGAAGCAATATAATTATAGTTTTTATCTACGTCTATTCACCCCACGGTTCTTTACTTGATTTATTTATATTTATGGCGTCAAAGACACTTTATTGAGATTAAGAAATATCTAATTAGTATTTTTACTTTTACGTCATGGTCTATTAATCTTATGAGAAGTTGGAAGGGTTCCAAGACTTTTGTCTCAATAGTTGAAAAACTAAAACGAAATAGTCAAGCGTATAAATGGTAAAGTTGTTAATACTTCAAGTAGACAATCAGTAGGTGTAAAAAAGGTGTCATCGATGCGTTGCCAACCAAGAAAAAAACGAAGGACAGAGCTCGATTCTGCTATCATAGCTAAGAATTTCTATTGCGAATCTAGTGAGACCCGATTGTGATTCAAGTAACATAGCTACAAATTATCTATTCTGCAATTCTTTACGTTTTGTCTTACATAAATTATCAAAAATGTAATATGTGCCACATTGCCAAGACCTAATTAAGACTCAATTGAAGCGTTTCTAGAGCAGACTGATGGCTACGATCGTTTTTTTGCAGCAAATGAAACTTATTTTTCAACGTTTATATGTCAAACCGTAATTATTTATTGTATTAACTAAATACTAAGTATAATCCTTCCACTACGGCCATATTCCATTATTACAATGCATATAATTTAGTCAAGTTTATTTACCATCCATAAACCCTTAATAATTCTGATCTCCCATAACAATTGTTGTAGTTACGTTAGTGCTATTGCAGAAAGACAGGCATTCGTTAAAGAAAAGATTACGAATTATTTTGCATAAAAAAGGAACTGAATAACCACAATTAAAATTTAATAATTAATACACTTATAAGATTTTGTAGGCTTTATAGAAAGAGCATAGTAATGAAAAATCTAATAAAACATTGATGTCAACAATAGCGATCAAATAAAATATTATAAGTAAGTGAGTGTGTATTTGTGATTGATTAAAATGTTTTCTTTTTTTATTTTAAGAGTGTATCACTGTTACATTATCTGTGAAAGTCAAAATTACAAGCACCATCATAATTTAATTTAATCTTATCTTTATTACAAACAGTGCGTTTATGACAACTGCTATGTAACGGTTACAAACCAACATTATTTATTTTTAATTACATTTTGATAGTTGGCATTACTGTTACTTTAATTATTGTTCAAAGTGAACTTGTACTTTGTATTCATAGCTATTAGTCAAACTAATACCATATTTTATTTACACACTCTATGTAAGCCAGGGGCACCCATGTAACAAAAACAATTATTTAAAAGCATACAAATTCAATTTAATGACAACCTCATGATAATTTGACACCATAAATCTCTATTGTAAAGTTATAGCCGGACCAAGGCGCGCTTCGTAAATGTATATTCGCAAAAGTCATTCCGATTCCACCATAATCTACGTCAACCGAACCAGCACTCGCCCAATTATCTTTCACATGAATCGCTGTAATAATATTGTCACTTTCCTCGTAATATTTCGGAAAAGCTACGTCCTCAGATCTGACGTAAGAAATCGGTAGCTTCACATGAACACTGTTATGAATTAATCTGTCATTTTCAAGCCGTTCACCTTGTAAAAAACTAACTGCGTGTACCTTTAATTCACTGGTTATTTCCAACACTATTACCAACGTAATAATTATTACGGTTTCGCGCCATTTTGCCGCCATTTTGGATTGTCAATTTTATTTTTTTATTGAAAATTTGTAAACAAAGCATAGAAATAGGTAAGGTATATCGTGACGAAACGATACTGAATGATTTTATCTGTGATCTTAGCGATAATGAAAATATGATAAGATGTTTATACTATAGGTAGGTACGCGTTGGATGTGATGTTGACAATTTTGATTACCGATGTGATATTTTACACGTTTAGTTAAAATACATTCTAAGAACGTGATAGGTAGTTATAATTTCTGTCTAGTTTGGGATTTGTTTTTAAATTCCACATTTCTAAGAAGGCTACGAGTCTAATACTCAAATTAATTAGTATAAGGTTAAACTGGCTATGGAACTTACAAATAAAATATTGTTAAATATGTGTGGCTCAGAAAATACCTTATAATACCTATAACAATAATCCACGGAATACGTCATACATACTAATAGTTATAACATTATGTAGTTGAAATAATAATAATAAATATCTAATAAACGCTAACACACTCATATCCCCGCAGTAGGATTCCCTGTGTCGTGGGTGGCATGGACAACACTAATAACACATCACTAACACTCATGACCCGAGAACAAATATTTATCTGTCACATAATTATCTGCCCCGGCCGGGAATCGAACCCGGGACCCCTCGCTTCGCAGGCATGTTCACTACCAACAAGGCTACGGGGTCGTCTATTGGTCGAAATATTGCAAACGACTAGCGTTATTTACTTCCTTTAGAAAACCAAAAAACCCGATTGCATAAAATTCTTTATATAAAATGTATAAACATCGATACAAAGAAAGCAATGAACATACTTATATACGCTTAAAAAACATTACCCACTTTCTGCAGTAAATGGATTATAATTCCCCATTCTCATTCTTTAACAGAGCAAATCAACGTACGGTGTATCGTCGTGAATTTTCCCCTAAAACGAACAAAGACAAAGAATCGAACCTGGGACCTATTGAACAGCGGTCTGCATGATAACCATTGCGTCATACGGGCCGTCGCACATACGTTACGTAATCTATTTTTAAGACCTACTACCTATTTTAAAAATACGACTTACGGTTAGTTATCGGCATGGCCCAAAGTTAGTCCATTCTTGTATTTAGGACTTATCCAGGATAAAACATCACCCTTAGTCACGTTCCCAGTTCTTTTGTACCAGATTTCTACAAGACATCGTCCATATAAATTATTAATAGATAGATAGTAGGTAAAACTTTGCATTTATCATTGAAACCAAATCACAACTACTCAGTGACCATAAATAGAAATTCTAGTTAATCGAAAAGTATATTACAACACAAAAATTTAGAACATTACTAGATAAGGTTGTAAAATACCCCAAAACATTTTATAATCGATTAACTTATCTCGTTGAAACGTAGTCGTACGTCGTAACGGTAGGGCAATTAAGTTGTCGTTATTAGGTGACTATATATAAACAATTCCACAAACGTCCATCGCATATTCAGTGCCATGACAGTACAGGAACAGTCATGGCGTCCACAATTATTTTTACCTTATTGCTATCTAGTTTTACAACATTAATTAGTGCCGACGGAAGCTTAAGAGTGGGAGAGTTAGATGAAGACTCCAAACACCTCTATCATGGTCATTTTGACGCCTTAGGAATATTATTCATTAAAAGGTCTGAAACTTTTGATATTAAATTGACTAACGGTGGTAAAATAAAAGCGATTGATATACAAGACTTGAGAGGAGATGGCAGCAGTTGGGTTATAGATGGTGGAGTCGATGAAGACTTTGCTGTTATTAAGCTCGAGAGCCGACGAAGCAGAGGCTATAGTTTTAGTGTTGATGTTTATGGTTACAACGATATAGAAGAAAAAGTGGAGAATAATTTCCAAAGTCGTTTTGCAGAGAGTTATGAGGACAACCTCTTCTATGAGTCTTCTACAACTTATCCACTTGAGACGGATTTGAAAGATAATGATGACTCTAAAGAATCGAAGGAGGAGGATTCCTCAAAAGAAAACGACAAAGATAGTGCCGAGAACAAAGAAAAAGATGTAGAGGAGAAATTTCGAGACGAAAAAGAAAAGGAAAACGAAAGAGAGGATGAAAAAGAAAGAGAAGAAGAAAAAGGAAGTGAAGAAGAAGAAAGAAGAGAAAATGAAAAAGGAAGTAAAGAAGAAAAAAGTCGAGAAGAAGAAAAAGAAAGCAAAGATATTAAATCCCGATTTGCAGGAAGTTCAGAAGACAAACTTAAAAACGAATCCAAAGACAAAGAATCGGGAGAAGAAGAAACCTCAAAAGAAAAAGAAAAATCAAGTAGAGAAAAAAACGTAAAATCAAGTGTTGAAGAACAAGAGAAAGAAAAGGAAAGTAAAGAGGAAAAGGAACTCCAAAGTCGTTTCGCGGAAAGTTCTGAGGATAAACCTAAAGATGAATCAAGTCAGAAAGATTCTAAAGAAAACGAAAAGGACAGTGAAGAAAAGGAAAAAGAGAAAGAAAAAGAAAGTGAAGAGGAGAAAGAGGAAAAGGAACTTCAAAGTCGTTTCGCAGAAAGTTCTGAAGATAAGCCTAAAGATGAATCAAGTCAGAAAGATTCCGAAGAAAACGCTAAGGACAGTGAAGAAAAAGAAAAAGAAAGTGAAGAGGAAAAAGAGGAAAAGGAACTGCAAAGTCGTTTTGCGGAAAGTTCTGAGGATAAACCTAAAGAAGAGTCAAGTCAGAAAGATTCCAAAGAAAATGAAAAGGACAGTGAAGAAAAGGGAAAAGAGAAAGAAAAAGAAAGTGAAGAGGAAAAAGAGGAAAAGGAACTTCAAAGTCGTTTCGCAGAGAGTTCTGAAGATAAGCCTAAAGAAGAGTCAAGTCAGAAAGATTCCAAAGAAAACGAAAAGGACAGTGAAGAAAAGGAAAAAGAGAAAGAAAAAGAAAGTGAAGAGGAGAAAGAGGAAAAGGAACTTCAAAGTCGTTTCGCAGAGAGTTCTGAAGATAAGCCTAAAGAAGAGTCAAGTCAGAAAGATTCCGAAGAAAACGCAAAGGACAGTGAAGAAAAGGAAAAAGAAAAAGAAAGTGAAGAGGAAAAAGAGGAAAAGGAACTTCAAAGTCGTTTCGCAGAAAGTGCTGAGGATAGGCCTAAAGAAGAGTCAAGTCAGAAAGATTCCAAAGAAAACGAAAAGGACAGTGAAGAAAAGGAAAAAGAGAAAGAAAAAGAAAGTGAAGAGGAAAAGGAACTTCAAAGTCGTTTCGCAGAGAGTTCTGAAGATAAGCCTAAAGAAGAGTCAAGTCAGAAAGATTCCAAAGAAAACGAAAAGGACAATGAAGAAAAGGAAAAAGAGAAAGAAAAAGAAAGTGAAGAGGAAAAAGAGGAAAAGGAACTTCAAAGTCGTTTCGCAGAGAGTTCTGAAGATAAGCCTAAAGAAGAGTCAAGTCAGAAAGATTCCGAAGAAAAGGCAAAGGACAGTGAAGAAAAGGAAAAAGAGAAAGAAAAAGAAAGTGAAGAGGAAAAAGAGGAAAAGGAACTGCAAAGTCGTTTCGCAGAGAGTTCTGAAGATAAGCCTAAAGAAGAGTCAAGTCAGAAAGATTCCAAAGAAAATGCAAAGGACAGTGAAGAAAAGGAAAAAGAGAAAGAAAAAGAAAGTGAAGAGGAAAAAGAGGAAAAGGAACTGCAAAGTCGTTTCGCAGAAAGTGCTGAGGATAAGCCTAAAGATGAGTCAAGTCAGAAAGATTCTAAAGAAAACGAAAAGGACAGTGAAGAAAAGGAAAAACAGAAAGAAAGTGAGGAGGAAAAAGAGAAAGAAAAAGAAAGTGGAGAGGAGAAAGAGGAAAAGGAACTTCAAAGTCGTTTCGCAGAGAGTTCTGAAGATAAGCCTAAAGATGAATCAAGTCAGAAAGATTCTAAAGAAAACGAAAAGGACATTGAACAAAAGGAAAAAGAGAAAGAAAAAGAAAGTGAAGAGGAAAAAGAGGAAAAGGAACTTCAAAGTCGTTTCGCGGAAAGTTCTGAGGATAAACCTAAAGATGAATCAAGTCAAAAAAATTCCAAAGAAACTGCAAAGGACAGTGAAGAAAAGGAAAAAGAGAAAGAAAGTGAAGAGGAGAAAGAGGAAAAGGAACTTCAAAGTCGCTTCGCTGAAAGTTCTGATGACAACGAAGAGTTAGGTGAGAAAAATTCGAAGGAGAATAATTCTTCAAAAGAAAAGGTGAGCAAAGAGGAAAAGGAAGATAAAAGCCAAGAAAAAGATGAAGATAAGGAAAGTGAATGAAGTATGAGAAAATAAGATGAATGTGTAGCTTACCTAAATATGTAAGACCATTTCTGATTCCCGGTTATTTTCAGAAAAACAATGCTATTAAAAAAATGGCTATAACCTATAGCTCTTACAAAGTAAATTTCTTAAGATAGTGTAGACTGAAGTGATGTAAATTATTTAAAGTTATTTTAGACTTAAATTTTAAGTTCATTTTTAAAGTGCAAATAGACAATCGAACTTGGTTCGGATCGGACTACTGACACGGTGCCCTCCGAAACATATTCTATCGTCTGTGACATAGTCCGCCGGATAAACTCCGAAATAACGTCTGGAATCGAATCCAATATGTTTCGAAGGGCACCATGTTCATGGTCCGACTCGAACCAAGTTAGATCGTCTATATGCACTTTTTCATTTAACCGTAGTACTGTCGAAAATTCTGTATAAACTTTAAAAAAATACTGACAGCTGAAATTGTTTGTTTTTGTCATAGTTATATCCAATTGAAGTTACAATAAAACTTTATTTTTTACTATAGCACACCTCTTCTCAATTTTGCATTATCGTTTTATTCACGTGCTAAAGGTTAGGTTATGTTTAGTAACACTACTAAGGAAGTGTACGATTGTTACGTAACGCAATTAATTTTTGAAGATTTTTCACCCCTCTTCCTCATGTAACCATTTTTATTTAAAAATATTGCCATTTTGCGGAGTTAGAAGAACTATATTCTGTAGTTTTTTTTTATTAAATTAAAAATGTTACCCATCGCGTTCTTTGATCCCTTGTCCTACCTATGTAACGCAACATAATATTTTACAAGACCCCACCAAATTGGGTTACGTAACACTTAGATAGAGAACAGCCCTTAGATAGTATCTAAGAGTAAGCCCAACTATCAGCTAATTGTAATTAGTAAAGAAACAAAAATCCCGAGTACTAAAACTTAAGGGGGACATAAAAAATTACATTGCTCTACAATAGAGGCGAATCCGATGACACCCCATATATTGAATTCTTTCAAGATATTTGAGATGTAGAGCGTGTCAAAGGGACATACACAAGCTTAAAATATATTACCCTCCTCCTGGCGCAGTCGGGTAAAACATAAAACTGTGCCAATGATTAAATACAAATTTTCTAATACTTTTTTTTTGTTATAACCAAAATTAAACCTGTATTTTATATAAAAAAAAATACATTAATTCTATCGATTTATGTATCTAGTTAATAATTGTAAACTTGTTAGTTACTTTTATAGATTGTAATATTTTATACTTTTGAATTAAATAGTATAAGTACGATTTTAAATACTTCAATTCCTGGATCTCATCCTGTTGTAGAATTTAGCGTAAGTCAACATCTCTATGTTAAGTGATTAAAAATAAAACTATAAAATGTATTATAATGTTTTTATAATTTAATTAAATGTTAATCATACTAGAAAAAAATTCACGTAAAATGTTGCCAAGACAACTATGGCTCGTACTGTCAAAAAATTATCAGATATCATGTAGAGCCAAGCTTTTAAGGTTACATGCCTTAACTTTAGAAATCTTAGAGTCAAAATAAGTAAATAAAACCCTGTATTTAATAAGTCCTGTAAGGACACCATATCCTGCGAAATAAACCAAACGGAAATTATGATGGTTCAAAAAACAACGAAGCGTTTTGGTTAAAGGTAGTGACTTGGCTACCTAGCACGCTAGGCTCGTCTTGGCGAGATATACCGTGCGCCCAGATTTATAATATTATTATGTCAAAAGTCTTTCTATGATACTTTTGGACTTTAACTTACAAATTGTTTTATTTAATTAATAATCGAGATCGACTTCAAACTCAACATTATGATAATCATTTTAATTTTATAAATAACTAAAGTAATGTTCGACTAATTGAAAATCCCCTTGTTTTGAACTTGGTTATAAGGAGGCTAAGGAAGGAAAAGTAGTAGGTATCCAAGTTATAAGGCAATTATTTGGTATAATTTCGCAAATATAGTGGTCATGTGACCTCTGACCAACCTCGGAGATACTGGCATTGATATCACAATGTTTATTAAACATCTAAAGTTGGGTTTACATGGCCGTAAAACTCGTGTAGTCAGAATAGAAAGGACCGGATGTATTTGCACACAAATAACACTCTTTTTTTAATAATGTTAACCTATAATTTATATCTTTTTTAATTTTTAAAATATGTAAAACTATACTAATAATATAAAGCTGAAGATTTTTTATGTTTGTTTAAACGCGCTAATCTCAGGAACTGCTGGACCGATTTGAAAAATTGTTTTATTGTAAGATAGTCCATTTATCGAGGATAGCTATAGGCTATATAACATCACGCTCAGAATAATAGGAGAGGAGCAGCAATAAAAATGCGAAAATGGCAAAATTACGCAGGCGGAGCCGCCGGCGATTGTTAGTAATTTATAAGTACTACCTAACCTAGACATTGTTTTGAAAGATACCTGGTGTCTTTAGCTTAGCATGAACACCATATCTCCTATATTACAATTATGTACCTAAGTTTTGTCTACTATTAGTTTTAGTTAAGTACATTAAGATGTGTGGTGTGATAAAATAAATAAAATATTTTTGTATTTGTATTTGACGACCTGTTATGGCGCAATGGTTGCCATGCTCGATCGCCGTTCAATGGGTCCTGGGTTCGATTCTAGCGAGGCAGAACTGAAATTATTAATTTCCTTTCCTACTATGTGGCTATGTGTAGTTTTTGTAGAATAATTGTCAGAATGGATGTACTATTTTATTGTCAAATCAAATTAAAGTTACTATTGATCAAAACAAGTCGTTACTTGAGATACCAGACAAGTTAAATAAATATCACTTATTTTATTATTAAACTAGTGGACCCGCCCTCGCTTCGCTTCGGGAAACCGACGCCGAAACGAAAGTAAAAAAAAGTAGCCTAAGTTACTCCTTGATACATCAGCTGTCTGCCAGTGAAAGTCCCGTCAAGATCGGTCCAGCCGTTTCAGAGATTAGCCGCGAGCCGGATCAAACAGACAGACAGACAAAATTTTTTTTTAAATGTCATTTCGGTATGTGTGTCGTGTATACATACGTATGCATTTCGTTTAAAGCGGTTATTTTAATATTACAAACAGACACTATTTATTAGTATAGATATAGATATAGATCATAGATATTTTCGTAAATTGAAATACAGATCATGTAATTCAATAAATCTATTATTTTACTTCTTGATAAATTGAATTCTTTTTAAATGTGTACCGTAGACGATGTATTAGTCAGGTTTTATTCCACAAAAAATGTATTTGAGTAATATTTTATCAACTTAATGATTTATTAATTGCCCTACGTATTAATAGTTTCTTACTTACTAATCATACAAATGGTATATAAATTAAAGTGGAACACAAAATAACCAATTAGTGTAAAACTAGAAGATGACGTTGAAATTGAAAATATTCCTTTTTGTTCTATTTATTTTTTATCTGTCCACACGAGTGGACGGACGGGGGAATTTGTCGATTGGGTTTCCGTTAGGTGCTCATTTAATATACCAAATGAAGCATGAAAAAGTCTGGGTCCCATTTATGAAGAGGGATAAAATAATAGAAGTCAAAGGGGTGAAAAACGAACTGATAAGAGCTGTTAAAGTACAGGATTTGGAAGGACATGGTAACAGCTCAATAGTTGCTGGTGGAATAGGCCATAAATACGTCAATATAAAACTAGAAAGTGCGAGGAATCATGGGTATGATTTCTTAGTTGAAGTTTATGCTGCGTAGGAGTTTCTGTCCACGACTTAACAAGTATATTAGTATTGGTATAGACTGCTTATGTTTTCAAGGTGGATGAAAATATTTCCTAGCCTAGTGTTATAGTATAGGTAAGAGGCGTAGAAAAAGTGAGCCTGAAGCCTAAGACTTTTTACTAGTGTTTTATATTAATTGTAATTTTAATAAAACTTTTTGAACTGTGTCTTTTAATTACGAACCTAAGCGAATTTTTTGAAATGTAATATTGAACTATAATTAAAAAAAATTGAGTAACACGTAATTTTTTTTAAATATCAGATTACGAAATAATACAGTCATAATATACATATTATCATATACGATTACTACTGTATACTTTTTATATATAAAGTACAATAAAAAAACAAGGAAAATCTTAACAATGCCATGTAAGCTGACCTTAAACGATAAACTAGTAAACTACATTGCTCGTGAGTCAGTTGACCTCTCGATTTCTTAGCCGCACGTCGCATTAACTGTGAACATGTTAAAATAC
>LGAG01000847.1:33280-45725 GCA_001278395.1 Lerema accius | reverse complement strand
CTATGGTAAAATGACTAACAAACTATGAATCAAATTAATCGTTTTCGGGGTCTAATGGGCCGGGTGAGAACGGGAATGGGAGCCAACGGGAATAACCCATTACAACATATCTATAAGGTGTCATAGAATTCGTCTCCACTGTGAGAGATTTTTATAGTATTAAGATAACAAACGAGCTGACAGTGCCACCAACCCCTGTCGCCCATGGACATAGTAACAAACATAGAGTAGGACTAAGGAGGGGACTGTTAGTTGGTTAGTAGGTCCTGTTAGTATTAGATGTTAATCAGAATATTAGTTGTCGTTAATTCGTTAGTATGCGGACCAAGGAAGTAATTTATTAAAGTACACCTCCAATTTTTTGTAGTCAGATATTTTTTCTACCACCTATCGATCAGTTGTTGTACTAAATCTATTCAAATTATAATTATTCTAAAAATTTTGCAGGAAGCGTCAACCTTTTATTAGAAGTAGGCAAATCTTAAAATTTTATACGCGTCGTTAATCTGAATGTTATACTGCGCAAGACATTTTCTTCGTAACTGAGAAGACCTTAAACATACTTCTCCACGCTGCTCCAGTGTAGAAAGATGAAGGGGTTAGCTGCTAAACCAAAGCTGACATTACTGTTTTTCCAATGTGGATTTTAACCATTTAATTTTAACTATATACGAAGCTAACTCATACGTAACAACCTTTATACCTACATCCTAATCTCCAAGAGATAGATTTCAAAATTATTTTTTTTAATTTATTGCTGGACTTAGTCATCCAGTGACCACATCGTCCCATAAAGGAAACGCATAAACACAATCACATTATAATGAAGTAATTAAAAAAAAAACAGAGTAATTATTAATGTTTTGCAAGACCCTAATACGGCCATTCTGCACAGCAAGCCTCCTCTGACAATTTTTTTTTTTTAAATACCAAACAACTTTTTTAAGCCAACACTTTTATTAAACAGACATTACAAACCACTAGCCATGATAAAACAAGAAGTTATTAGTTTGTATCGCATACACTTCCACCCAGAAGTTGTAACCTCGAAACACAGTCGGGCTATCCAACTCAATGGTCACGAAATTTTCTCCGATACCGCCTTTCTTGATGTACACTTCTCCCCATTTATCATTCCTCAAATCAACCACATTGATTGCATTTATAACTTCGCCTTGAGAACAATTAACTGTGAATGTTTCTGATCGCACCCATAATGCTGGGTTTTCTTGGTGCACTTTATTGTAAATCAGCTTTGAATTCAAGTCTGGATACCCTAGCATTAGGTTGTGAGGCGCTACTTTAGTAATTATGAAAAGAATACAAATAAAAGGGATTTTAAACATCTTTGACGTGTTATCTCTAAACTAGTTATAGGAAATCTGATGAGATATATTCAGTATGGTCACGGCAGTGATGTTATTTGCTGATTAATTGACACCTATTCGTCAAAATTTATTTTCTATGAATGGGTAACATGATATCAGTTAGGGTGCTGACAGATCAGTAGTTTTGTACAATGCGAGATTTAATTTAAGCCAGTAATAAGTGAACAAATCTCACTTTTACTTTAAAAATAACATTACTTTCATTAACCCACAGACCAAAAATATATAGACGAAATCTTCGGAACAAAAAAATAAGGTTTTTTAATAAATGATAACGTTTCCCGGTACATTTAACGGCAGACCGTGCTCGGTGATATACGTCAGATCGTAAAAAAAAGAAAAAAGTTGACCTAACTTTTTTGGTCTGTAGACTGGGTCTATATACTTTTTGGTCTGTACCTATAAGCTAATCGACAGCGTAATATCAGGCAATTGATTTAACGGATCGCGATCCGGAAAAGTAACGACGTAGTCACGACTCGGTAACGATTGTGACCGTTCAGTCTAGTAGCTCAATTTATAGCGGCTACATTCTAAATTAATACACACGTATTTAAAAAAATTTGCATACGTAATCTATACTCATATTTAGACATATCTTTGTCTTCCATAGCTTTAGAAAGGTTTTCATGTAAAGTTGCGATTTATGGGTTACAATATTATTTACAGAAGGGGCGAAATTTCAGTTATTAAATTCATGTTATGAAAAAATTCTAGCGAACAATCTCCGATCGAACATTCCATTACATTCGAACACTCTAATCTACGAGCACCTCAACAATTACTGGACAAATGACACAGTGAACATGGCTTAACAAAGGTAGTAAAATGTTAGAAAATTAGACATAAAGCTATAAACAGATTACAATACAAAAGTTAACATACAACCGTATTCGTAGAAACTAATGATCTCATAGCGTTATTGACAACTTCCTAACGTTTATAAACGATGGTTGATTCTGGAGGCTTCATTTGGGCGATTTATTTCGCGAATAGCAAACGAAAATGTCCGCCAAAACTTTGATTTACCTCGCAATAATTTGCTTTGCGACAGTGCAATCTAACGACGTGCGAATAGGGTTCACTTCGCCGCAGTCTAGAAAGATCTACAGTGAAATAAAGGAAGCCGATCCAGCTTTATGGAAGAGGACAGATGACGTCATAATTAACGCGGCAAGGGACGAAGTAATATCTGCTGTCTTTGTCACTGACCTACGAGATGACAAGGACGGCGAAGCGTACATTGAAAGTGGTGGTGTTGGTGACAAAAGTGTGACTGTAGGATTAAAGAGTCCATCTATTTTGCGGGGTTATAAGTTTTTGATTGAAGTGTACGGAAATGGCCCTAATGCGAGGTATTTTAGCAAAGGAGGATTTTCACAGTATAACGACGATAGTCAATACGCGAGAAAGTTCTAATAGTGATATTGTGACGTCATTTGTAACAGTTGTATAAAGACTTGGTGATCGGACTTATTCGGTGTGAAGCGTGTTTAATCTATTCAGTTGTCCCAAAAAAGGCTCAATTTACAAAAACAAACATCATTAATGGCACTGTCATATAATAAAACGACATAATGACATATAACAGTACAACATATTGTTTTTACATACTCAATACTTGTACTTTTTGTTTTATTGTAAACGATGCATCTTAATTAAACGACTTATTTTCATAAACTTTTTTAAGGCTTAATAAAATAAAGGCATATTTTTTAAGTTTATTTAATTTTATTTCTTAGTTTCCTATAACAAACCTTAACAATCTTTGTCACTAAGTATATTCAATGATTGTCATTACTTGGTTCTTCAATGACGACGAATATATAGGTACCTAACCTGTAAAAAAATGCAAAAAGTTAAAAATAACATATTGCAACAGTTCACTTTATGAACATCAAATATTTTACAATATAATTTACACGATAAAATTAAATTTACATTTCGATACATCATTACACTATGTTATTAAGTTATCAGATGATAAAATAATATTGAGATGAGAAATCGATATATCATTAGGGAATCTCGACTGGGAATCCCTGAGTAATGTATGGCAAATGACAAACCTAATAATAGCTAACGTGAAAAATAACTAATACCTAGTATAAAGTGAGATTGTAATATATGTTGAGGAAAACTAACATTTTATCTTTTCTTATTATATTTACATCTATTCTTCTATACCGATCAAAGACCTATTAGACCTACCTATAGACCTATAATACCTCTTAGACCTATAGACCTATAGGCCTATACACCTATAGGTCTTTGATACCGATCTATACTAATGATAAAACTGCAGCGTTAATCTGCCCATTGAATATTTTTTTGGAAATAATTGACTTCAGACCAAACAAATTAATAGACCAATGTTCAGAACAAAAAAGTGAGGTAAATTTTTTTCTTTTTTTTACGATCTTACGTATGTCACGAGCACGGTCTGCCGAGAAATGTAACGGGAAACGTTATCATTTGTTATTAACGTAATGTTTTTCCCTACATATATTTTTTATTTATGTCTATATATTTTTTGGTCTATGGCATTGATATTGCATGTTGCATTCCAGCCAATTAAGTTAGTTCTCAAAATGTAATAAAATACAATTAAATGTTAATTAATTAATTAATTGTTTTCTTTTTTCTAGGTCAATTGTTATCATGTTTTTCTCTTATTTCGTAATTTGGAATTGTAATTTTTTTAATTTCGTGAATTGAGCTGTTTATTTCTGAAACGAAATAATGAAAGTTTAACTTTGATTTTTTAACCCTTCAAATAAAATAAGTTGCTTAGCAGCTGACTCAAGCTATTTGGAAATTTTAGAAAGTTTTCCAAACCTGAAGCAATCAATTAATATTTATAACATAATCCACGTCATTACAAACACGAGTTTAAAACTGTTTGTTTGTTCATACTATCAAGAGGCGCGTCACTCGACACATACATCGTGATGGATAGTCTTTCAGTTGTCACTGTTTGCTGAAATGGATCGGTTTATGCAGTACTGAGACAGTTTGACAGTTGACAGATTTTTCTGTCAGCTGTCAAAAATGTGAAACTGTAAATGTTTTATGCGATAGTCATTGGATTGGTAATTTATTAATTTTGAGATTTACTATTCTTTTTGATAATTTTTTGATTCTTTTTGATGATTTGAATTTGGACTGCTTTATCTTTATTCATCGTAAAGCTCATCATAATACTTTGATAAATTTAAGAAACCTACACTTCCATAGCTAGCTATTTATTTACCTACATGTTACTGTATTAAACGTTTTTAGAAAATTGTAATATAAGCTACATAGATATTTGTTTTTATAATTTATGTTGTCTTAAAAAATCGTTTTTTTAAACTCTACTTATAAAAAATATTACCAACGCGTAATCTTCTTGGTTCCTTACTGCACACGCCATCCTACTCTATATAAAACAATGGCCTTTCATTACCTTATCAGTGTGAAACGAACCAACGAAGCAAGATGCGTGCTGTTATTCTCCTCATCGCTATCTGCGTGTTAGCTGCTTCTGGCCAAAACCATGATTTAATTGTGGGCCAGGCTACATATGGTGACGTCATCGTGTTCAAAGCCAACGAATACAAGTATGGCTTCCCATTAATCGTCAGAACTAGCATCATCGAGTATCCGCTTCAAGGACAGAACAACTTCGCCTACATCAAAGCTATCTATGTCAAGGATCATAACACTGATGGAAGTGGGGGTTATGCCACAATTTCGGCTGGTGGCGTCGGTCAGAGATTCGTGAAAATCAAGCTTAAGAGCCAAAGAGGCTATGGATTTAACTTCACTGTGACTATCTATGGAAGATATTAATCTATGCATGGATTACTTATGTAAGATGGTGCCAGTTGTTAGGATTATTCTATTATTTATTCCCTTTTGTGTTTTATTTATTAAAGTGACTTTATTATAAGTTTGGTGTTTATAAATTATGTGTTTTTTCTTAATTATAATAATTCAGTACTGAAAGTGGTTTTCAAAATATTTAAAATTGAATTGCTACATAATTTATTATGCTCTTTGAGTGACCTAAGCCTTATAAAATTTAAAAATTTCAAATTTTGGCATCTTCTGGATCTGTAACAAAAAAATTAAAATGTATGTTATGGAAATTATTCGGTACTTACATTGCCATAGCATCCTTTTTCTAAAAAAAGACAATACACACATAAGTAACAACGTGCAAACACAGGTCAGAAACAAACACGGATAAATTATCCAGCATAGTATATTTTTTTAATAACGTATCTTTAATTTTTTTCGACTAAATTACAACTAGATATACTATTTGAACTACGTACCACATTATTTTGATACAAAACCCAGACAGCATAGTTTTAAAGAACAGAAATTTAAAATTTGATATTTTATTCATAAGAATATACGTCTCTACTTGGGTGCTCTGCACCACTTCAAAATAAAAAATAAAGAAGAAATAACCAAACGAAAGTATATAAGGACCCATTAAGAATTTACTTTTATCGTTCAAGTTGTTTAGTTGTAAGCAAAACTAATTAAAATTATTACGCACATAGAAAATTATTTAGGGACAAAACTTAGCCATATTTATTACTATCAGCAATTTTCAACAATATGAACGTTGTGTAATTGTTTCCTAATTTACTTTCAGCAGAATATTAGCCACGCTACCCTAATACAATTTTAGTAAACGAAAGTAGCATTATTATTATTTTTTTTATATCCATAATTATTTTTTCTAAATAGTGTGTTATTGTATGTGCCATCCTGTTGTATATAAACAAAGCGACACCATTGCTACTTATATCAGTGTAAAGAAGCGAACAGCAAAATCCATGGCGTAATTCTTCTCTTTACAATCTACGTATTCACTTTTGCTTACAGACAGAGTCATGATCTTATCGTAGGCAATATTACTGACGATGACGTCATCCTTTACAAGTCTAAAGAAGTAAAGCCGATCCCGATATTCAGTAGAATTTCTATCGTCCATTATCCAGTATCAAATCAGACTCGGCTCCTGATATAACTTGTATCCTTGTACTAGATCAGTACACTCATGGAACAGAGGGCTATGCTTCGCTCATCCACGCTTAACGACCCCGTAGCCTAGTTGGTAGTGACCCCGCCTTCAAAGCTAGGGGTCCCGAGTTCGATTCCCGGCCGGGGCAGAATATTTATGTGATAGATAAATTATTGTTCTCGGGTCATGTGTGTTAGTGACGTGTTATTAGTGCTGTCCATGCCACCCGCGACACAGGGGTATGAGTGTGTTAGCGTTTATTTATATTATTTTATTTATAGCCAACCATGGTATGGATTCAACTATACTGTTACCATATATGATAAAAAATTGACTTCAACTGCTTCTCAAAAAGAAGAGAAAATTAAGGAGGGCTAATTTTTGAATCGCTTCTAAAAAACCTTTTTATTTCTTATACTGTGTGTGTATTTATTAAAATGATGTGAAAACGTTATACCTATGGATCATTTTTATAGGCATGTCCCTTTCGTAGTCATTTTTGTGACGTTGAAATCGCAAGCAATCACTTTGAAGGTATGCGAGCTACTCCTAATAAAGTAATATTAATTTTAAGTCTATTTACTCATAGGTAAAGGTCTTTAGAGATCATTTAGATTCAAAGTCTACTTACTCTCGAGACATTGTGTGGTCAAAAAGGATTATCTAAGAATAGAAGAGGCGGAGATTGAGTCACCTCTACTAAAATAGATTTTCGAAACATGAAGTTATCTAATAATATTTATTCATAATTTACGTCACTACAAACAAGTTTAAAATTGTTTGTTTCGTACTATCATTAATTGGAACCATTTATTTTGTAGTTATGAGTAATTTTTTTGACGATGCTTAAATTTTCGAAATTATTTTGTTATGTCATATTTTTTAGTTTGTACTTAAAACAATTTAGAATAGTGTTTTTGCTATTATTATTTTTTGTATGCGCAATGGATTTTGATATAGGGCCTTGAGAAGAATCCATATGATAATGGGCATTTTTTATCTATTTAGTTTTTCGGTCTTAAACTCGACTCAGGTGCTCTGCACCACTTCCAAACAGTCACAAGCAAACGATAGCATTTAAATACCCATTATGGATGTACTCTTATCGTTCAAGTTAAATTTTTTTTATGAGCGAAGATAATTTAATTTATTCCGCTTATAAAAAATATTTAGGAACAAAACAATATAATATATTACGGGATTTTAAATAGTTTCAGTAATCCGATATGGCCGTAGTTTTAATTGTTTCCTAATTTCCTTGCCATAGAATATTAGTAACGCAACGCTATAACAATTTTAGTTATGCTACATTTGTATTAAATTTTTAAACATTGCACTAATTATTATTCCTGGTGCATTATTGCATGGGCCGTCCTGTTGTATATAAACAAAGCGGCTCCATTACTTACACAGTGTGAAGAAGCGAACAGCAAAATGCGTAGCGTAATTTTTTTCTTTTCAATCTGCGTATTCGCTTCAGTTTCCGGACAGAGTCATGATTGGTCCGCGGGCAATGTAACGGCTGACAGCGTCATCCTTCACCAGATGGATATAGTTAAGGAGGGATCCCCATTTTTCTGTGTATATGCTCTCGATAATTACCCGGCGCCAGGACAAATTCCGCTCGCAACTATAACAGCTATCAAAGTTAAAGACCATAATACTGACGGTCAAGGAGGCTTTGCTGCTATTTCCAAAGGAGGTGTAGGACATTCATATGAAGAAGTACTGTTTTTCAACCGTCCCCAGGGTGGTATCAACTTTACTATAACCGTATATGGCAAATATAATATTCAAGACAAAGAATAAAGAATAAATTCAGACAATAATTTAAAAGTGGCAGTGATTGAATGACTTCTATATAAAAATGTGCCTATTGCCTATGCTGTGCTTTACAAAATAAAGATATGCAAATAATATTTATCTTTTTAATTGGTTTGTTACTTTTCTACTCGCACACAAACAATTTAATTTAAAATGCAGACAGTAATTTTGAAAATTTATTAATGTATTCGAGATATTTCTAGCAAAATAAGTAATAATAATCTTTTTAAACTAAGCCATTGAAAGAAATGCTCACGAATAACCTAAGAGCATGCTTCTATTGAGCAATCCCTATTTAGTAGCACGTGTTTCTAGGTAGAAACATTGCTAACTAATGCTGGATGCAAACGGAATTCACTTCAGGAATCTTGATCACCGATTAACAGTAGTGATAGCCTAGTGGTTTGAACATTGGTCTCTCGAACGGGAGATCCTGGGTTCAAACCACACGGCACGCACCTCTAATTTAAAAAGTTGTGTGCGTATTAGATACTAATTATCACTTGCTACGGTGAAGGAAAACATCGTGAGAAACCTGCACACCTGAGAAATCTCCATAAAGTTCTCAAAGGTGTGTGAAGTCTGCCAATCCGCACTAGGCCAGCGTGGTGAACTATGGCCTGTACTCCTCTCACTGTGAGAGGAGACCCGAGCCCAGCAGTGGGACAGTTATGGGTTGTAATGATGATGATGATTAACAGTAGAGGAGAGCGGGGTTGAAAGAGCCAAGTTTAAATTGACGACGCTAATTCCATAATAGAAAGAGACTTACCCCCGGATCCTTCAATCCCTACTCTCCCCAACTGTCAATTCCGGTTCAGGATACTTGATGCGAATCCCGAAAACTTGCGGCCAGCTTATTTTGATTAAGCATGCTACCTTTGACTCAGGAGTAAAGGCGTCGTAGAATCCACTGAATAAGAATTTTGAAAAAACTAGCATGCTCATTGCTAGCAAACGTGAACTGCTCCGGAGTATGCATATTCCCAACATGCTAATGATAAAACAGATGTAATATGAATCAAGAGTTAAGTACATAAATACAGTTTCTTCAAGCCTTTTTCCGTTTTGAAACAAAAAAAATATAAAAAAAATATCATACCAACCGCAACAAAACTCTTTTGTGTAAAGACGATTAGCCTATGAAGAAGATTTTCAAAGTACTCGTATCTAAGTAACTTTTACATGTTTCATAAATTTCTTTTTATTGCTTAAATGTAAAAAAATTACGTACACATGAAGGTCGTAGAAATTTAACAAACGTCACCACCGCTTGATTCACCACCTTCGATAGTAATGAAAAAATTTAATTAAGAATATCCTCCTATCATTGTTGTATGTTTTATAGCCAAAGATAATCAATTTTATTATGAACATAAATTAATTTACGCATAAAAATATTTTGTATTTAAGTTTTTTAATGTTATTTATACAAATTAAATGATATGGTCTTTATTTTAATAACTCAGTAATCTACTATTAATCTAATATTAGTAATGCTACGCTATTTAATTTCAGTTACGCTACTTCTGTATTAAATGACGATATAACAATGTAAATAAGAATCCTGGCGCATTATTGCATGTGCCGTCCTGTGGTATATAAACAAAGCGACTCTATTGTCAAAACAGTGTAAAGAAGCGAACAGCAAAATGCGTAGCGTAATTCTTCTTGCTGCAATCTGCTTTTTTGCTTCAGCGTCCGGACAGAGCCATGACCTTTTTGTGGGCAATGTGACAGAAGGTGATTTCATCCTCTACAGGTCTTTACAAGCAAAGCGGGGTTTGCCGTTTATACCTAGAATTAGTATTGTGTTCTACCCGCCACCGCACCAGAAAAGCTACGCCAATGTGACAGCTATCTCCGTTAAAGATCATTACACTGACGGAAATGGAGGATATGCTACTATTGTCAAGGGAGGGGTCGGACATACGAATGTGGATATTTGGCTTCAGAGTGAAGGGGGGTGGAAAGGTTTCAATTTCACTGTAACTATATATGGTAGATATAAATACTAATATTGAAGCCTTATGTAACAGTATTGTTATAGGCACTAGATAATTTATTGTGATTTTGGGTTATTTATGTATTTAATACTGTGTTATATTTATTAAAGTTATTTGAAACTAGAGTTGGTGTTTTTTTTAGTACTTTATTTGAACTAAACCTGTAGAGATCGCTATCAAGGGAAGAATATAACTAATGAAACGTCCTGTACTGTCGTCTTTTCAAATTAGTGTTAAGAAGTTAAATCAGTTGTTTCAAAAGTAATTAGTTTTTGACGTGAAAGATATTATTATATCTGCTATCCTTGAGTATCAACAACACTAAGTTTTACTGGGAAGAAGATTCACTCACATTCAATTGCAAACTTACTTCAATTGCAACCGTTACTTTATACTAAAATACGAGTACTAGCTGACTTGACAAACTTTGTTTTTACAAATACTCTTCTTGGATAGTTCAGCCCTATCACTTAAGGGTAAAAAAAAATTGCCTTTAACCTATTTAGGCCTACCAACTATAAAAAAAAAACTTTAAAATCAGTCAAGCCGTTTTTGAGGAGTTCGCCCACAAAAACTAAATATTAGATTAAAAAAAATACAAACATCTGGAATATTTCGATGTATATGATCATTTCTAGTATCTGCTAAATTAAAATTCAGACGAACTAATTAGAAGAAGAAAACCTTTGACGATCCTGTAGCTTAGTTTGGTATTGCCTGCGAAGTGAGGGGTCCCGGATTCGATTCCCGGCCGTAACAGATATTTATGTGACAGATAAATGTTTGTTCTCGGCTCATAGGTGTTAGTGATGTGTTATTAGTGTTGTCCATGCCATCCGCGACACAGGTAATCCTACTGCGGGGGTATAAGTGTGTTAGCGATTATTTATTTATTTCTGTGTAATAAAAAGTTGCAAGTTATACTAGTTACAATGACATCTTAAAATGGTATAAGTCAGAAATCAAGTTTCACAGTAATTCTTCTTACTGGTAGAGAATTGAGCGCAGAATTTCATAGACCTATTACACTTTTGAGCACTTTTAGGAAAGCATATTTCGTCACCAGTTTTAGACTTTAATAACCGGCCAAGTGCGAGTCGGACTCGCGCATGAAGGGTCATTTATAAAAAATACTTCCTTTTTTTTAAATATTCAAGTTTTTACCTGTTTGTAATGATCGAGAAAAAAATTCCTTATAAATTACATTTGTTGTATGGGACCCCCTTAATATTTTTATTTTTTTATTTTTAGTATTCGTTGTTATAGCGGCGTTGGATATACATCATTATTTTTTTTATTTCAGCTTTCTACCTATAACCGTTTATGAGATACAGTCTGGTGACAGACAGGCAGACAGACAGCGGAGGCTTAGTACTCGTAATAGGGTTCCGTTTTTACCTTTTAGGTACGGAACCCTAAAAACAGAGGCTAATATGCTAAACATACTAAATGGCAGACTTTTATTAATACATTTTTAGTAAAATATACATAATATAGACTGACGGAGTCTATATTATATTCGGAATAAAAAATCATAGTCGAAAAAAACATAGTGTAAAAGACAAATGATAACGTTTTCCAGTACATTGTCCAGCAGGCCGTGCTATGTGACGTATGTGAAATTGTAAAAAAATATTACTTTACTTTTTTGTTCTGAAGACCGAGTCTAATATAGGTACTTTTTGAGCTGAGGTCAACCAATATACTATAGATTTTTTCGATACTTCTGTCTGGGAGATGTTAATTTATTCTTGTACTAGCTGACCTGGCGAACTTCGTATCGCCTCAAAAATCAATAAAAAATCAATCATGATAACAATTTATTAGATTACGATTACGACTAAAAACTAACATTTAATTTAAAATATCAGGAATCCTTACTCGGTAACCATGGTGATACTATCGTGTTTGACACATGATAATATTACAGTAGTCCCATACAAACTTCAAATTATAATATCTTTTGATATAATGATCTGATTTAAATAAATTAAAGCCTAAATAGAGCCCTGAGTTAAGGATTATGGGGGTATTTCATCCATTGTTCTATCAAATCAGCCGTTTTGGCGTGATACTCTATCAAACACACAGACAAACAAAGCCCCCCCCACTTCAATTTTATTATATGTATTGATTGATTGATGATTGATTGATGGTGATGGTATTGATGATTGATTTATTATACGTGTTATTTATTTCTTAAA
>LGAG01000847.1:13191-31492 GCA_001278395.1 Lerema accius | reverse complement strand
ATTATTATTTTCAATGTCGCTGTAAAAAAATTTTGTTAATTATTTTAAAAGTTTTTAATAAGAGTAATGTTTACCATCCTTAAATATTAGGAACACTACATTTTTTAAGAATAAATAAACTTAATTTGCCAGTCTCATCGTCAAATAGCATTAAAATTTTAAAATATAATACATAATACCAGATACAAGTAAGGTAAAGTGGGGCAAAACTAACACTATCTATTATCTCGATATTATGCACTTGAAGAAATGACATGTGTGTGTTTTAGCCGGAAACATTTACATTTGTTCTATCTTACAGACTGGAAGAATTTCGTATATAAGCTATACGTATCGATCATAGACAGTGTTAGTCTTGCCCCGTGTGTTAGTCTTACCCCACCTTACCTTACATAATGTTCAAACAATTTGGGTGATTATCATTCCAACAGAACTTTTTTTTAAACTTCTATCTTTAAATCACATATAGGTACTAATACATAGTATGTAAGTATTACATACTTGGGTTGACGAAATTGTGACTCACGAAAGAAAAACTAGTAAATAAGTGCGTAGCTCTTAGTTATCATAGTCTAGTTTTTATAAAATATTTATCCCCGGTTCTTCTAGTTTCATCAAGAAGGGAATTCTAAGAACCTAAATTGCGAAAGCATTTAAAAGTAAAGCAAGGCGATGCAACGCAATAATTGTAAAGGTAGATATAGAGCGCCAATTACCTACCTGAAATTCCGACTCTTAGAAACTTAAACAAAAACATCTTAAATTTTTGTCAATATTATTCCCAGAATACGTTTTATTTCACTTTTTTGTTTAATCCCTACTTGCCATTAAACATAATAAATATGTAAATATGGCTTTCATTCACCTATGGATTAATAGATACGGCAGATATCGATACAGTTTGATTATGCAAACAAAACAGTTCTCCGAACACTCATTTCTCCCAACTAGATCGGTTAATCGACGCCCTTCTGTACTTCATTTGAAATTTAAGACTAGAAGCCCACTAGGCATCAGGGCTGTGGCTACCAGACCAAAATATGACTTTGTATGAAAGCTCGCGCATTTCGCGACCACGAATTCCTCAAATATTTGCTGCCGCAACCTGACTGCCTAGGCCTAGTGCGCGCCTAGTCACACTGCCAGGGTGAAAAAAGAAATAATAAAATTATCAGTTCAATAGTTTCCGATAATTAACTATTGTCTGTAAAGAACATGGTCCGCTATGTTTAGAATTTATAGACACTTGGTCTATGACCTATTGACTAATGACTAACGACTATATTGGCTTATGACTATAGATTTATATGTTGTTTGTTTAATAGGTTAGTTTTCAATGAACAAGCTTCACTTTGTATAATTTTACCGCCATCTATTGTGAAACTAAGGAATGTACTCAACCTATATTTGTCAGTTAATTTTATTAACAGTCTAACCTAACCTTTATATTATATTCCATTCCAACCTTTACATTATGTTATAATATTAATAAAGTTACGTGACCATCTTACACTAAAATATTTTTCAAATCGGTCCAGCAGTTCCTGAGATTAGCGCCTTCAAACAAACATAAACAAACAAACTCTTCAGCTTAATATTTATTAGTATTAGATAATTTCGCAAGAATTATGATGAGACCAATGACGTCATAACCTTATATCGTTGGATGAGACTGTTGATAACACAAATTACATATCCTACTACCTGACATCTTCCTAAGTCGACGTGAGACACTCGATTGATCACGATACAAGTTTTTTTATATAGTATTTTTATATACAGAAAAGCTGACAAAATAAGAGACGATCACATGAGCAATAAACATCTAATTTATGGAATGTCAACTCTTTTTCAGCTCTTTTCATTACCTGATTTTTAGGTAAGTTAAGTATATTTCCATTTGATACGTACCTATATCAATAGCGAACGATGATATGGAATATTTCAATTATTTCCTAATCTTTTATTAATCAAATATTAGCAACGCATATTCATAATTCAAGTAACGCTAATTTCTAATTAAATTAAAAATAATTAATTAATTTCTCTGGTGCGTTATTGCATGGTCCATCCTGTTCTATATAAACAAAGCGACTCCATTATTTTATCAGTGCAAAGAAGCGAACAGCAAAATGCGTGGCGTAATAATTAAATTAATTCTCGTTGCAATTTGCGTCTTAGGATTTACTTTTGGCCAGAGTCATGACCTAATTGAGGGTGACGTCACGCCCTACGACACAATTTTATACAAGGATCGTATATCAAAGTGGGGATATCCTCTATTCATCAGAACTAGCTACGTTGATTTCCCGACAATAGGACAAACCAATGAAGCTGAAATCACTGCTATTGTCGTGAAAGATCATTACACTAATGGAAATGGAGGTTGGGCGTACGTTAACTATGGAGGTATAGGACAGGATTTCGTGGACATCAAACTTCAGAGTCAAAGAAGTCATGGCTTCGACTTCACTGTTACTATCTATGGCAGATGTATTCGAAAGAATCAGATATCTGATACTACACCATCTGTAGTTGAAGTATAATTATTAACCATGGACTTGGAAGTTAGTTACTGTTGTCTGTGTTGGCTATTAAAGAGATGTTAAACTACGGTTTTTATTTTTTGTTTTTTTTTTCTATTTTTATTTTGTGCCTTATTTATCGTTTTGTAACAAGCGTCTTTTACTCCTAATACTAATACTCTTTCTTCATCAGGTACTAACTTTAAATTTTCTTGTACCTTTAGTAAATACAAATCACAGTCAACAACTTTTGCTAAATGGTGTTTAAATTTTTCTAATAGCTTATTGGACCTTTCATTTATCTCGACATCATTATCAACTACTGGGGCCACCTGAGCTTTTCAGTCAGAAACAAAAACATTTCTGGGTTTTATATAAAATTAGTGGACTCGCCCTCGCATCGCTTGGGTAAACCTATGTCGAAACGAAGGTAAAAAGTAGCTCATGTTACTGCTTACTACATCAGCTATTCGCCAGTGAAGTCCGTTACAGACAGACAAAAATTAAAAAAAATATATTTTGCCTTTTTTTATAATTTTACAAACAGACACTTAAATTTTATTTAGTTGTATAGAAGATGAAGATGACATGGACGAAATACCATTTTCAGTACTAAACTAACTAACTCTTTTTTGATACTTACGAAGAATGCACACTGATAAGAATTTTATGAACAAAACAGAGCGCCAATATTGGTCAAATTAAAATGTTTTCAAATTAAAATCTCTTTTAGACGTAGATTGTAAAAATAATTACAGCGTACATCTTGCTTCAATTAACTTTCCTACACTGTATATATGTATATGTAAGTACATAATTATATTAAAATAATAAAACGTATCTTTTTATAAAGAACAGGAAGGCGCGTGCAACACCGCACCAGCAGGGCTAATTATAAATTATATTAAACGTAGCAGAACTAAAATTATACTAGCGTAACGTTGCTAATATTTTTTTGATAAAAGATTATGAGACAATGAAATATTTTAATGTCCTTTCATGTCATTTCGCTACTAGTAGAGAGGAATAGAATATAGAAAAAAATATTTTTTCGCCCTTTTTCAAGAACAGGGTCACCATATTTCCGCTCCCTATTTCTAGTGTCAGAATTCATAACGGAATCGAACAATGTTTTAAGCGCCTCTAGGAGGGATTTCCCTCCAGCTCTTAGCAGCTACGTTATGGTACCTTTATGCCTAGTAAAACTTAAATTAAAAAAGACTTATAGGTACAAAAAAATATAAGTAAAATAGAAGAACATGACTTTTAAAAAGTCAAGTAACAATAAGTTTTTTTTATGGTAAGACAAGCAATTGGGGGGTTACGTTACATAAATATAAAATCATTACAATAATATTCATTTATTTAATACATTTATAAGGCAGCGGGTAAACAAATAATCCGAAAATAGCCTTTATGCTGTGCTTTATGATTCCATGTTGATTTGATAGTAGACAAAATTGAGTTTAAATGAGTCTTCCATATAAGGTTATAGTGAAGTTAAGTCCAAGTCCTCTTTGACTCTTTAGGGTTATTTCTGTATAGGTATGTCCAAGACCTCCCGCGGTAATTGAAGGGTATCCTCCAAGGTCATCGGAGTTCTGATCATCTACGTAAATAGCCGTCAGCTGCGCATAGGGAGGTTGTCCTGGTGGCGGGAACTTGGTAACGCTGACTTTAACGCCATTTGGAGTACCTATCTTGATTACAGATATATGGTATAACTTGGCATCTCCTGGGACAGGTTCTCCTACTCTGAGACTGTGGTGCTGCGCGGATACGCTGGCTATTATAGCGACGAGGACGATTAAAGCACGCATTTTACCATTCGTTTCTTTCACTCTGTCAAAGTAAACGATGGGCCCAGTTTTATATAGGATGGCGTATACAACAACGCACCAAGAAGGCTAATTACGCGACATGTTTTTACGAAAATGCGTAACTAAATAATTTAGTAACGTTGAAATTTTAGTAGCAATTTTCAGATTAGAAAACAATGAAATAAGAGATTGGTTGTTTTTTGATAATTTAGAAACAAAAGCCTAGTTAAATTTGAGATATTTTTAAAGGCGTAAATAAATTATTTTTGCTTTGTACTACGATAATTAGGTCGCATATCTAACGAGTTAAACTTGTAGTTGTTAAAGCTGAAGTTAATTATGAAAATTAACTGTGCACAAACAGTTCCTAACCAAACGAAAGTGGTCAACAAATAAAGATTACTCTAGGAATCACGTGCATCAAAAAACAAAAAAAAATTATATACACTCATGATTCTATCCCCATAATAGGATAAGATTTTTTTTTTAGTGGGTGCCATAGACAACACTAACACAATACATACCCAAACCGAGAACGGAAATTTAAATTCTCCTACAAGTTTTTGCCTTCGGGAATCGAACCTAGGACCTATGAAAGGCCGGTATAGTATGGTAACCATTGCACCATACGGTTCGTCACAATATTGTAAGCTATCAAATTACGTTTTTTTATTTTTTTATTCAAGTACAATAGTTTTGTATGATTTTTTTACCTTAGAAAGAAATTATTACCTATAAATCCTAAAAAAGTAAGAACTATGATGTTCCGAGAAAAGATAAAGCGGTTTGTATTATCTTTGCGTAATTTCTCAATGTCAGACAAATATTGATATTCCTAAATGTTTGCTCAGTAAATAAACTTGCTCAATATTTCTATGGAATTCTAAGATCACGGCTTACAAACATAGATTATGATATTTATCGAATGATTTATGACGGTGAACTACTACATAAATGTGTTCAAATATTAACAACTACATAGGTTTTGTTTAATTATTTTTAAAAATATGACTTTTATAATGGAAACAAATTTAATGACGTCCCATAATATAACCTTCAAATTCGATAACCCATTTCGGTTGTAGAGCGTAGCAAAGCTATGGACATACATACGTTTTAAAGACATTCATTACCCTCCTTCTAGCGCAGTCGGGAAATAATGCGATCATAAGACCCAAATAAAAATTTGAAACATAGACATTTAATAAAACCTTTATAGAAACGCGCGCATTAGTTTTTATTTTTATGGGTATACGACGATTGGCTATCATAAATTTAATTAATTGCCTATAATTAAGTACATTTGATAACTTAAAAGGTATAAAAAGGTGAAAACGACACCCGCTGGTTATAACGAAGTTACTCTGTAATTCTGTTCGTTATATTATGTGATAAATTTTGTCAAACTAAAGTGTTGTGACTTTCGTTTTAGTGTGTAATATTATATCTGTTTTATGTTATGCTATCCTATTATATTTCTTACTATTTTAGTACTCTATAGTAGAAGTAAAGACTATAATTATGATGTCAGTGCTTGTTTATTCGCTTTTACTTGTAAAAATTAATGATTTAAATATAATCCGACATTATACCTAGTAAGATGCTGTAATTTATTTCATATATCAACAGAGTTATCTATCTATACAATAAATAAATAACGCAATATACACTTGATAAAATACCTTCGAGGATAGAAGCTATGTGGCTTCCGCACATAAAAAAATTAGCCTATTACTATTTAATTTAAAAACAAAATCTCTCTTGTTTCAGCAACATGGGCCTCCTGGAGTTTGAAAAATGGTCTAACCAGCCAGACTTATTTTCCGACAAGTCCCGAATGTGTGCGACCTTACGCGGGCTGACCCCAGGTCAGCGACGAGTATGCCGACGTCACAAGGACCACATGCCTGCAGTAGGAGATGGTGTCAAACAAGGTATCACCGAATGCCAGTACCAATTTAAAAGTAGAAGATGGAACTGCACTATCACTGGCGATGAAACTGTGTTCGGGCCGCTTACTTTGATTGGTAAGTGCCTTCGTTTTATGTTGCCCTGGTACTTTATAACTTTTTAGTTCGTGAACTCTGGAATTTGGGAGATGAAGGAAGTTGTTAATTATTGCAAAAATTAACTACTAGTTAATTAATTAGTTCATCCTTTATTTAATTATTTTATAACAAGTAAGCGCGTAAATTATAATATGTAATATTTTTCTTAAAACGCCTAGCATGGCAAATTTGCATGAAAAACTATTTGTGCCCTCAAAGAATTTTCATAGAAACATGTTTCAAACATGTAAAGGTTTTTTTACATGCCGTTTGATGGGCTACGAGGATAACTTACAAACTAAATTCAAACACAGACAAAAGTAAAACATACTAAAATAAAATTAAAATAAAATAAATCCTATTTCTATTATTACCTACCTTTACTTTATAAACTTAACGCTTTGGCTATTAAGTATATGTCTAACCTAAATATGAACATTACAACTCTTCTATGACTTTATAGTCTCACAGATTCTATCGTTTATTTTGCCAAAATACTTACATAACATTTATTTATTCATACGTCGATCTCCATTCAGATAAGGGCAATAAATTGGCGACAAACTAGGACAACTGACAGTAGATATCTCTTCATAGTATATTGTGAGAAACTAAATAAAAAAGGGTTCTTATATCTTTCGTATTTATATCTGCATGTTAAAATATTAATACTAAGATAGTTCTGTTATTGCTTGTTATTTTCGTAGTTATAATTTTTTGCTAAATCAATTTATTTTAGCAGGAGTATCCTTAAGTAATTTTAAAACAATATTTTGCGGATTGTTAGGTGTACATGCTTTTAGGGATCGTTCAAGTATTTCGTGAAGCAATTTGGGGGAGGCTAGGATCTTGTAAAATGTTATGATACGTTACATAAGGGGAAGGGGGTTATGTAACAACGCGTTATGTAACATTGTTTTTTATTATTAAAAAAAACTAAGGCATAATTCTTCTAAGTCGTAAAATTTGCAACTTTTACGGTAAAAAGGATCATTTGAGTGTTACGTAACGTCTAGGAAAAGGAACAGAAAAACGTTACAGCACGTTACATTTTCAGAGATATTAAGAAATGCGTTACGTACCTAATACTTGAACGATCTCTTATTGACGATATAGACGTACCTATGCATATGCTGTAAAATAAAAAAAAAACAACTACCATAGTATATTTTATCTACTAAATTAATTAATTATCTGTGCAATACTCTTGACAGAGTCTAAATCTCAGTTAACTAGCGCCGCAGTAGAAGCGAAGTCGAAGTTAGCTGATTTATAGCTCCCTTCCGCCGGGAGTCCTGTTTTATTTTATTTATCCACAGTAATAAATATCGTGGATCATCTAGTTTCATAACAATTTATTTTAGTCGTTTTCCTATTAAAAATATACTCCATTTTTACCCACAGATATAGTGTTTTTTAGTTTTTATTTTTAATTAGAAAATAAAAATCGGTTAAAAAAAGTCAAATTCAAGGATGATGCATGTTAAAGCAATTCTATATTATTCCATTGCATAAAGATGAATGTGACTGATAAGAAGAAACTTTTTTATATGAAGAATCTCTTTCAAATTCTAATTTTATTAAGTATTCTAAGCCTTAATACATTTTAGTAACATTTCAAATTTATTTTCCCCTTCAATGATACGTTGACTTCAGCATTATTTACATTTCTTTAATCAAAATGCATGGTAATCATTATCACTAATACAAGGCCGAAAAGAAAACAAACTTTTTATTTATTTATTATAGGAATAAAATGCACTTAATAAGAGAAAAAAATTAATGTTGCCAGCATCAAGAGAAACAGCGTTTACAAACGCGATCACAGCAGCAGGGGTTTCGCTAGCCGTCTCGCGTGCGTGTCGCGACGGCCGGCTAGCTAGTTGTGGTTGCAGTCGAGCGGCTAGACCGAAGCATTTACACACTGATTGGGTGTGGGGCGGTTGTGGGGACAACCTCGAATATGGATACAAGTAAGTAACGGCTAGAAAGTAGAAGATTGTTACAACCATTGTTACTGTATCACATAAAATCTATACAAGTAAATAAAATTTAAGTGTCTGATTGTAATATTAAAGTAGCCGCTTTTTACTCAATGTATACTATGTATACATAGTACACATACCAATTTTTTTTTTAATTTTTGTCCGTCTGTCTGTCTGTTTGATCCGGCTAATCTTAGAAACGGCTGAACCGATTTTGTCGGGACTTTCACTCGCTGATAGCTGATGTAGTAAGGAGTACCTAACTTAGGCTAATTTTTACCTTGGTTTCGGCATAGGTTTACCGAAGCGAAGCGCTGGCGGATCCACTAGTGGATAGTGGTAGTTTTTGAGCGTATGTGTGCATACCTCCTTTTTTTCGTCATGATTTGAAAGGTAAACAATCTTACACTGTCTTTTTTACGTAATTATTGATTTAAAAGTAAAACAGACACAAATAAAAAAAAACTAAAGAATAAACAATAATTTAATGTTAAAATAAATTTCTATATACTTCTAAATATTTTTTTTAATTAATGAAATAAATAAAAGTTGTGCCAAGATTGTTTACCTTTTAAATCACGACGAAAATAACGAGGTATATGTGTATGTATGTATCTATGTCCGTTTCGTTGCTACACTCTACAACCTAAACGGCTTTACGGATATCTATACGGATATCTATACAATACAAATATAATATACGGTGTGATTTGATTCGTGTAGATCGACTGGATAGAAAAAAAAATATCTTGGTTTTCCTGCGACACGTTTATGTGTGTGTGAGGTGCCCGTATATCAAACGTATGATAGCTTGCATGTAGTCAAAAAATAACATAGCGAATACCAACCTGTTCTAAACTTCTATCTACGATTTACTAGAATTCTAGAGTACCTGCGACGAGTTATGTGTCCCTAGTACCGTCTACTATGATACAACTACACTTTTACAATCACAGTTGAACTACGCCTAGTAGGAGTGAAAGGTAAAACTATCGCGAGATTGACAGTATAGAAATTGTAGAAAACTAACATTTTTGTATTCAAATATATAATAATTCATACAGAATCCATATAAAAATTTAATAAATACGTGATACACGATGAATATGATTTTTTTAACTAGTTATTTTTTAATGCGTCACTAATATTTGCTGTAAATAAATTGACAAACATACAAACAACCAAGATTACCTGAAAAAAAATCGTTTTAACGCACCTGAAATCGTAGGTACGTCACTGTAATACCAGGAAAACAAGAGTTAAAGAGATACAACGTTGCGTTGTTCGTATCAACCATTCAGAGCGAATTGTATGTCACCGACGAAATATTCCCGCCATTTTCCCCTTACACATTTTCCTGTTCGCTGAAACACTTTTAAATACGTTATCTCTTTTCCACCTGAATGTTTTCTCTCTTTTCATTCTATACATGAAATATGGGCCTTTCGTGTGTTCTTTACCTGTGAAAATTCCAAAATATAATCTCTCACTCTTTCATGCAAGGTTAGTACAGGATAGCAAGAGTTTTCGCATCTGTTTCCTCGTATAGGTTCAATCGTTGCTTCTCTTTCATTTATACGTACTTAAACGCACACTAGTGTACAGGTATGTGTGTGGGGTACCTGAAAAATTTGAATTCACGTGGAACAGGTAAAGTTACATCCTACTAGTTCCTTTATCCCTGGTACTCAGGTGAGAGGTACGACAGGTGAAAAATTTACCTGCGGACAGATAATGAAGGTAAAAGGTACATTTCGGATCACGTTAAATTAATTACGAGTAAATACCTTATTTCCAAAATTATTACGTAATTTTCATAATGTTAATGTTATATTGCTATAGGTAATATTTTTTTACTATTAGACAGAAAAAAATATACGTTTACTTCTATCGTATCTTCCTCTTCATTCGTAAGAAGCCAAATTATTATTTTAATTTACAGAAGATGTTTTTTACAACGGTGGAAATTATGTATTCCAAGGTACGCCAATTTTTAGCTGTCACAAAACCCTCACGTATGTCAAAGCTTGGTTTGAGACAGGTCAGGTACTAGGGCTTCATAATCTGCGCAGAAGTTATTTATCTAAAAGCCTTATAGGTACGGCCTCAGCTTGATTCATACGCGGTTTAGATTCCAATATTTATTGACTGTTGTAAGAGATATAAAATTAAATGTTAGATTATTAACATGATGTTTTCATTTATTTTTTTACATCATTCTTACCTACAAGTATGTGAGAAATTTAGTTAAATCGTTATAGCTACTTTCCGCTTTAACAATTTACACTACATACAATTTACATGAAATTCTGCAAATACTGTTATTAATTAGATGTTGACCGTTTCCAAAACTCATGCAACGTTATTTATATTACTTGTACTCTTATGTCTTCTAATAATACCAATCTTTTTGTTATTCGACAATAGCCCCTACTGAAAACGTAGTTTCAGAAATATAAATATATTTAATACACTTTTTAGCTTCAAAAAATGTATCTTGTCAGTCGTTCGTTGTAGTTGTTAAGTGCACATGACCTAAGCATAATCAAAACTTATCTTGGCTTACAACTAATTTTTTTCTTCATACTACTCCGGTTATCCCAGGGAGAAAATGAGAAAATAGATGGAGATTAGAAATGAGAAAGCCCATCTAAGATGGAAAAGCTCCATGCCTTAGTTACCAGGATATCATGGATCATAGCCGGTTACATCTAAACAAAATTATATCAACTCTTTAGAAACACGAATTTTGGGCGTTCCCCACCTTTCCATGTGTGAGAAAGCTTTTTGTGGGCGGAGCTCCTGTTTTTTATCAAGTTTAAAAAAGCTTTTCCGGTATTTCGCACGTTTGAATTTTCTTTATTGGGAGACCATGATTTTGAGAGGTTGAGGAATTTGTAGGATGTTGAGTTGAATGGAAATGGAATTTCCCACAGGGGAAAATATGTGCCTTTTCACTTCATAAAGGAGCTTTTCCCGCATTCGAGCATTTTTGTTACCAGGAGGATAGAGAGTGAAAGAGGTTGTGAGGCATTCGTGAAATGCTTTTCGAGCATGCGTAGTGAGCTAGGAATGAAACGGTTCTTTTAGATTTTCCATCACTTGTGACCTTGCTTCTTATTGAAAACTATACTTTTCAAAAACATTGCTCGTATATCGTCGGTGGTGAGATATTAAACCAGTTTGTTATTTAACCAAAAATTTTAACAAAGATTTACGCAAAACAATTTATTTCAATTCGTTATAGCTCCCAAAGGATAAAGAAAGAATGAAGGAGTGGTGCATTTTTTTTTATTATAAGTAAGAAGATTAGTAAATAAATACGATACAATACAATAAAAACATAAATTTTTTTTAATTTTATACTGAAAGTTATGTTACGTAAGTTGTTGTAATAAAATGTGGTTTCTCTAATCCCAATAAAATCCGACTTTAGCCGGATAACCGGGTTTAAGCCTGCTTAAATGAGATATCAACCACCAGGATAGCATGAAATAAAACAGATGTTTAATCCGTCCCTTCGCTGTAAGCTCTACTGTACACACCACCCGATTTTTAAGGTCATAATGCTTAATGCTTATATTGAAGTCGTCATTTTATAGCTGCCATCTATGCAAAATGTATAACAAGAAAGACATTAACTTATTATATTTTTGATATCAGTTTTACCTATTATGTTTTGTTATTCAAGTTATAAGCCACGAAACAAAAAAAACAACCTGTAGAAACAATTGTCAAACAAAACTCAACTTTATTACTTTTCGTTAAAGCTCAAAATCGCGTACAATAAGGATCAGTGGTAACTGCTACGATGAATCAATATTCTCCCCTCGTAGCGCCGTAGCAGTGGGCGTAGCATTCGGGAAAATGACGTATGCATTTTCTGTTTCAGTCTGCAAGTCCTTGTCTTACTCTCAGTAGCTCCTGTCGATAAAATACCAGGAGTACGGGAGTTGGATAAACTTGTAATTAGCTGAAACACCATTTAATATTATGTACTCGTTAATTAATATTACATACCCAGCTAAAATTTTATTCTAGTACTACATAATACTCGTAGTTACTCCGAATTTCACACATTTTGTTAGAATGTATGAAATGTGTATTTTAGTTTAACTAATATTATTAATTAAATTCTAGTATGTATTATCTTTACGTGTAATCCTCCTGGGTAGCGAACATTGTGTTTAAATTGTGAATGTTGCGTAAAAAATAGTTTATTATAAGGAGAAATTTTGAGTATGTCTCATAGATACTCGTATGTCAATTATCTGTAAGTAATACGATTAGTTTTGTGGATTTTGGAACCGGTTGTTAGCCTACAACGCATTGTTGATACTTGTAATGTTAAGATGTCCTACATGGTCACATGGCATATGACTCCTGGGCTTATTTGTCATGTTATTACCTGACTACAGTAGGTGTATGTATGTTTGTATGTATGTCCATTTCTTTGACACGCTCTACAGCTTAAACAACTTGACAGATTTTAACATTATACGGTGTCATTAAATACGGTTCGATTCTGATAGTGTCATAGGCTATATTTTTTTTCAGAAAACCCCCCAATTTTTAGCAATCGGGTTCTCTATTAATAATAAAATTACTGACATGAGTTTAATCTAGAACCCCTTCCCCCCATTTTCATTAGTCGGGTTTTTTGTTTTCTATTAATGATTACTAGTAACATTAATTTAATTATGTTACCAGGTTCACAGAAGGCTTTGTGGATATAAGAGAACGGGAACGGAAGGTAAAGAGAGGCAGTCGTGAGCAAGGCCGGCAGCTGATGAACAGGCATAATAATGAAGCCGGCAGACGGGTATTTTTTTTTTAATAAAAAAAGATAAAAATAAAACGATTCCCAGAGTCTTGAGTGCCTTGGAACATACGAATTTAAAGCACATGCACACCAAAAATAAATTATGCGAGCAATATACAGTGTGCATATTTATCCATCAATAGGGCCTTTCGTGACGGGCTAATATAAAACGTGGTATAGTAGTGAAGGTCTTGTTCCATTTTATAATTTTAATGTATAACTTAGTACATGTAAAATTTAGCTTTTTTACACCATTTCTCCAAATAAACTAGCAATGTCAAATCTCAAACCTGTACACAATTTCTAAAAAGGAGTCCGAAGTGGATCCGTTCAACATTATTATCTAGATGTAGTAGTAGATAAGTCGCTTAGAATCTTAAAGTAACCTACTCTCCAAGTATTCTAATATTCATAAAGAACTCGTAACTCGTATAGAAACCTAATTTACGATAATCCTGGCATAAAGTTCCTATCTGGCATAATGTAATAGGCACAATGTGGAAGGGTCTAGGCTATAATATTTATAGTTTTCGCTATACGGCCTTTTATAAAGATTAAAGCACTTTAGACCATAATTTACGAGATTTTTAGCTTGTTCTATATGACTTGAGGTCTCTCATACTTTCGTCGAAGAATTTAATGTCTATAAGCTGTATATTTGCATCTAGTAAGCGTAACGGACCATATAAATAATATCGATGCCCTATAAACAAAAAGTAACTTGTAACCGTTAACAAAATGCTCGACATTTTTCGTGTTTTTAATTTTTATTTATTTTTAAGGAATATGCTTTATTGATTAAAAATTGTTTGTTGATTTTCTTTTTTTTAAATTCTATTTCCTTCTTCCTTTTTTATTTTTTCTTGACTATTTTTTTAATTTGACTTTATCAAAATTACTACATTTTTGTTTTGAATTACCAGGCTGTCATAAAGAAGTCGCGGGTGACGTGCAAGTGTCACGGAGTATCCGGATCCTGCAGCCTCATCACTTGTTGGCAGCAGTTGCCTACCTTTCGAGAAATTGGTAAGACAATTGGGTTATTGAATTTTATTTTGTGATAAATGTAAAGTAATGTAATGTATAAGTTAGATGACAAAACCGAATTGACTTGTTTTATAAATACGGATTAAAACATAACGTACGTTAGTATAAGAAATAAAATAAATTAAAGAAATATTGAAATACGCATATGAGATTATAATTATCATGTACTAAAAAACAATGTTAATCAAATTTTATTTCTCACCGTTATTAACTAATAACATCGTAATTATTTAAAAGTAATTAATTAGTACTAGGGCAACATAAAAACAAAACAGCAAATGTCCCTCTAAATTTAGCGAGTCGAACTGAATGGAATGGCACGAGTTTCCAATCTGTACTGAAAGGCACTCTAGTAAATGACAGTTGGTATGTAGCGTGTAACATATCGGTACTGTATCGGTACGATTTTGTAAATTAAACTAATGGTATTTACCGATTCATGAACGTACATTACATGATTGGAAAGTGCGGTCTAATGAAATTGTTTTTGACAAAGTTTTTAAACCTATATTAAAAGTAGGAGTCGCGTTTTAGCTAGCAGTAGAGCAAAATAAAAAACGATCGTTAATTCATTTTAATACAAAAATATAACTTTATCAACTGTAGTGATAGTTTTTACATCATACGTCTCTTTCGAACTATGACTTTCCTAAAGTTTTTAAAAGAGATTTAAGGATAAATGTGTTACGTCTTGAAGACCCAATTATAAAAATAAGTAGAGGTAATAATAGATACATTATTGTAAAACAAAAAGCATTTAATTTCTCTTTACAGAAGACATGGTAATAGAGTTGGTAGGCACCCATTAACTGATATAAATTACCAGGAATACAGGGACAATCGGAAATGGTAAAACAAAACACAAACAATCCCACGGAACAAAGTGATCGTTGTTATTCCATCAAACTGATTGACTCTTAAACGAGCTGGCATTGTTTCCAAAAGATAGATGTCGTTCCTAACACAATGAGCTATCATTATTCCCCGTGTCCCTGCTGCTCTGGTACTTTGTGAATTAATTCCCTGTAAACTGTACCTGTTAAAATGTTCTCAGAGATTAATTTTGTGTAATGGCCCAGAATTTGAATGAACTTATATTTTTTGTGATAAATTTTTAATGAGCAATACATACTTGGAACTGTATTTTTTTTCTAATAGACTTCATAAACTGACATTAATTTGCCCCTAAAAACAAAACATACCTTGTATCCAAATTATTTATACAAACATGTTTTTCAAACGCGTCAAACAAACCCCGCACTATCATACTTGCTCGTCAAACACGAAAAGAATTAATGAGTTACCACTTGTAGCCCCAATCTACTATGGAGTACTTAAAACCTATCCATCTAGTCATCTAGTACCTACATAAGTTGGACTCCTAACATCATTAAGAATAGGAAGATACAAAAATAAAAACCGCAAATTTTATTTACCTACGTAATTTGTTTTCTGTATTCATTACACCTTTAAAACTTAACAGATCAAAACGAGGGAATGAAATTTTGTGTGGTCCATAATTTATACCTTTCTAGAAGCTACGGTAAAATAAATATTTTAATTATTAGGTTCTTAACAACGGATGCCATCTTACGGGTGGGCGCGTAAATCATACTGCCACAGACAACACAAAATAAAGCAAAGGAATTCATATTCAGCCGCGCGTTTTATTTATCGTCCTAACATGCTAATCAACCGCAACAAATTGATAGTTACAGGTGTATAATTAAATTAAGTTAATCTGTATTAAATTGCTCTATTACTGTAACCAATTTAAAAGCACGATACTTAATAAGTTTATTGTTCTGCTTGCGAATACTTGCTCAGGATTTTTAATTGCCATTTAATGATGAAAACGTTTAGTAATATTTGAATGTAAATTTTGGAAACCATCCGGGCCTCTTTTGAAATTTTGGGGTCAGGACATGTTACCCCAAAGGTACCCTTTTATGGTAAAAATGGAATTGATTCCTTTTAAATTCTGTCTAATTTTTTTTCCTCAGGTGACTATTTGCGGGACAAATACGAGGGCGCCACTGAAGTGAAGGTGTCTAGACGAGGGAAACTACGACTCACCAACCCACACTACAGTCTACCAACAGCACAGGATCTCGTGTACTTGGAGGAATCTCCCAACTACTGCATTAGGAATGATTCCCTGGTACTGACCATGGTTTTATACTTCAAACTTAGTAATTAAACTTGAGTAATCATTAGTAGAAAAATAAAAAGCTCGCCGATGTCACTGACGCAATGGAGACAAATCTAGACTTAGGCTGTGGAGCGTCCAAAGACATGGACAGACATATACCTCGTTTTTTTCGTCGTGATATAAAAGGTAAACAATCTTACAGTGTCTTTTTAATGTAATTATCGATTTAAAAATAAGACAGACACAAATGAAAAAAAAATAAAGTATAAACAATAATTTAATGTTAAAATAAATTTCTGTATACTTCTAAATATTTTTTTAAATTAATGAAATGAATATAAGTAGTGCCAAGATTGTTTACCTTTTAAATCACGACGAAAAAAACGAGGTATACATACAAACACTCGAAAACATTACTACCCTAATTAGCGCAGTCAGGTAATAAAGTACCTACTCGTAGTTAACTTGGGGTATTTAGCAATCCGGAATATCTAATAATAAAATTGTAGAGCCAAAACGAAATTGAATGTCTGTCATACGACATGTCTGCTTTGACCGGGAATCGAAACCGAGACCACTCGCTAATTAGCCATTATGACTTTTCCAGGGTTCCCTTGGTACAACGGGCAGGGAATGTAATAGGACATCAGCAGGCATGGACGGGTGCGCGCTAATGTGTTGCGGAAGAGGCTACAATACTAAGAAAATGACAATAAAAGAACGATGTGGCTGCAAGTTCCATTGGTGTTGTCGCGTAGAATGTAACACTTGTGTGAAAACTATTGAAGTGTTCACGTGTAAATAGCGGCTTCTCTTTCACACTTGCCTAAACTATTAATTGTATATAGCTCTGTCTCTCTCACACTTGCTGTTTGTTCTAAAATCAAATTGCCAAAGTGAACATCGTGGTAATTGCCACAGAGTAGATATATTGTTTTATACATAATTTTATTGCTCTCTATTTTTTTTGTGACAAACAAAGCTTCGCAAGATTAAAATACTTGAGAAACACGTAGTTTGTAATTTTTTTTATGCAAATGTAAATCGTTTTATGGCAACTATAACAGCATTATGGGTAATTTCAGATAATCACAAAATATTTATATTTAAGTTCCAGGTTCAATAATAGTTACCTACTAAACATTTCATACGCCTTCATTTCATTAGGAAAATGTAGGAAATCACTATATTTAATAAAGAATAAGATATAAATGAATAAATAATAAGAGCCCTCTAGTATTGTCGTATTATAAACTGGCATGAAAATATTACAATAAAATTTTAAGTGTTTCTATTACTATTGTTTCTTTTTTTCTGCAACATCCAGTTCTTTTATTTTATTACAATCCGTTTTTTGTAAATATTTTTTTATTTATTTAAGATGTTCATCGCATTGTACAGCTAGAAACTTTAAGATTACGAATTTAAGATGTGATTGTTTGGAAAATTAATACTAAGTTATATGAACCAGTAATGAAATTAAAAACAATAATTGTTAGTTTGGTTTAAAAGTTCATTTATTTTCGTTAAACACAAATGGTTTCGGATAAATAACCATATAGACCTATCCGGAAAAAATGTAAGCATAGAGTAGGTACCTAATTATGTATGAATTTCACAACATTTAGTGTAGGTACCTACACCTCTTGTTAAAAATACATGTTGTAAATAGTTAATACCTATTCTTATACTAAAGTATGATACTGGAGAATTTTAGTAGACAAAGAATAGTAGTAATAATCGACATAGGAAATAAAATATGGAAATATGCAAATTGTGGTTTTATTTTATTTAACTGACTCATGTATTTGCGTGCGTGACGTGACAAATGCCTAACTGTTGAGATCACACCTCATTAGAGTATTATGTTCCTTGGATCGTACCATACTAAGCAATGCCTTA
>LGAG01000845.1:8457-21570 GCA_001278395.1 Lerema accius | reverse complement strand
TAAATTGACCAAAGATTTGTCAGGGTTAATAAAAAAAAAAAAATTGAAAAACTGTCTATAATTTTTTTTTCTTGTAAAATACGAAAATGCGTTCGTTCGATTGGCATTTGATTAGGTTTTTAATTTTTTAATAACAACTTATAAACAATGTTTGGTTATGCTCAGTACGTAGAAATTATTCTATGTTTAAAATGACCTTGTAATTGAATGATAACTTCTGAGAATGTAAATTCTATATGAGTTTAAATTTAGAAGCGACTCACGCTTGGCTTAAAGCCAAAGTGCGTATTTGACCATTACAGTATAGAATTCAAATGTTTACAATAAATTTTTTTTACTTGTCCTATTTAGCTCGCAGTTTTACGTTAAACGTTGTTCCAGTAAGTGATTTCATCGCTTCACTATCACATTATGCTTAAATATTTACAAAAAGTACTTTGAAAATGAATGTCTTTTTGTTTTAAAACTGGGACAAGTTTAAAAAAACGGATTTATAGGAATTTTTCCTCGATAAATGGACTATCTTACACTAAAAGAATTTTTCAAATCGGTCCAGTAGTTCCTGAGATTAGCGCGTTCAAACAAACTCTTCAGCGTTAAATTATGACGAAATATTAAATGTTTGCAGTTTAAGTCATATTTTTAGCGGACCTTGATATGAGCTCTTATCAACTATAATATTATCGTCGCGAATTTTTGGCCATAACAGGAAATGTTTGTCATAATACTGATATACATGTGAATAATGTGTTGGCATTAATATAGATTAATATTTGAAAAGTTAAACTTTTGATACCGTTTTTGAAAAATGCAGGCAAAAAGTTTGAAAAATTCAAAATCATTTATTCATATTGGTATCAAGGATAATAATATACTTATGTCTGTAATTTTTTTAATCTACTCCCGTTTCGTTAAGGTGCTTTGATATGAAGAAGATTGGGGAAAGAAACTCCCCCGCACATATTTAAAAAAAATATAACTATAAATTTTTTTCGAAAGATTTTTTACAAAATTTATTTTCTAACCTGAACGGATCTGGATACAGAACTACTTATATCCAAGCATATTTGATATTGATATTATATTTCTCTACATTATAGTATCCTTTACTCTCAAGCTGAGCTTTAACACGCTTCTTAAAGAAATTAAAATTTAACATTATTAAAAACTAGACGCCCGCGGCTTCGCCAACGGAAAAGTAGTTAAAAAAATTGGATTTATACCAAGGGAACCTATAATCGGGATAAAATCTATCCTATGTCCTATTCCTGGTTGCAAACTATCTGTGTACCAAGTTTCAGCTTCATCCGTTTAACGGTTAGAGCATGAAGGACTTACAAACATCCAACTATCCAAACATCTTTACAAACTTTCACATTTATAATATTAGTAGGATTACATTTAAATCTAAAACGCAAGAAACACTTGTAGAGCTGACATTAGGAATAGACGCGTACAGACGCAGTCTGACGAACATTATGACGTTGTATAGAGCTTGCGTGCTTTTTTGAGGCAGCCCATAGGATGTACGTAGCCAGAGCGAGTTTTGCGCGTATGTATGTATGTGAGTTGAGCGTACGTATGTGTACGCGCGATAAAAAGTATCCTATGTCCTTCCCCAAGATCAGTTCTATCTTCTTACCGAAGTTCATTAAAATCGGTTCAGTGGTTTAGGCGTGAAAGAGACACAGACAGACAGAGTTACTTTCGTATTTATAACTAGACGATGCCCGCGGCTCCGCCCGCGGAAAAGTCGATAAACAAAATATTGATTTTATCCCAAGGGAACCTATAATCGGGATAAAATGTATCCTATGTCCTATTCCTGGATGCAAACTATCTGTGTGCCAAGTTTCAGCTTAATCCGTTCAACAGTTAGAGCGTGAAGGACTTACAAACATCCAACTATCCAAACATCTTTACAAACTTTCACATTTATAATATTAGTAGGATTACATTTAAATCTAAAACGAAAGAAACACTAAACTTGTAGAGCTGACATTAGGAATAGACGCGTACTGGGTAGTTTGACGAACATTATGACGTTGTATAGAGCTTGCGTGCTTTTTTGAGGCAGCCCATAGGATGTACGTAGCCAGAGCGAGTTTTGCGCGTATGTATGTGAGTTGAGCGTACGTATGTGTATGCGCGATAAAAAGTATCCTATGTCCTTCCCCAAGATCAGTTCTATCTTCTTACCGAATTTCATTAAAATCGGTTCAGTGGTTTAGGCGTGAAAGAGACACAGACAGACAGAGTTACTTTCGTATTTATAATATTAGTAGGAATATTTCGTCTGTAGTCAATAGTAATATAATTTTTTCCTTGTTCCAGGTGTCATAATACCTCAAGAAGGAAACGGTTTGTACGAGCATTCAGCTAAATATGGGCATATTGAACACTGGGCACCAAATCACAATGGCCGAAGAGAAGAAATCATTTCTTAAGTCGATTAAAAACGTTTTCAAATGGCATCACAAAAGAGGAAAGAAAAGCAAAGAGCCCAACGTCGAAAAGGGCTTTAAAAGCGAAGAACTTCCCAAATCAGAAGTAAAAGTTACTCCAGTCGACGTGCTATTGGAGAAACTGGATAAAACAAAGGAAGACGAAAACGAGGAAGAAAATGAACTTGAAAACTTTACCCATAAACTCATTGATGAAGAACCCAGAGCGAGCATCGAATCTCAATCGTCAATCGACAGTGGATTCGCTGAAAAGGGAGCTGACAATGATAAAGAAAGTGATGAATCGACCGGGATGTTTGCAGAGGAACTGACGAAGAAGTTCAGTGGTCTAAAAGTAGACGAAGAAAATGAGAAGACTAAGAAGAAGACTCTACAGACTGTAGTTATTTCCAGAGGACCTGTGAAACATAATTCGTCACATGCTAAAAGCCATCCGTATGCATTGAAACAAGATGAATATCGATTTGGACAGGTGAGTGATGATAATCTAGATCAGAGTTTTCTAACCAGGGTAGCGTGTAGGTATCAAGGGGAGTGTAAAGCGGTTGAATTTTAATAAGAAAAAAACAAAAAATAAATAAACAATAACAAATAAGTTTAATTTAGATACACAATAAACTGTTTCAAACACAACGCCGTCACTCGCGGTTTATACAAGTTTCGACAAGTCACAGCATGAACTCGCCACGCACAGGGGGGATGGAAATATTATTTTTTAGTTCGGGGAACCTCAAGAAAATAAGGCTGGGAAACCCAGATCTAGACAATGATAATAATTTAGATGTTTCCATTAGCCCCGATGGAATAGAGATGGTATATGCGTTTAGGATGAGAGGTTGTGTTTTAGCACTATATAGAGAGACTAACAGTAGTAAAACTCATGTAAGTACTTCGTCTCTGATAGCTACGCGCACACATTTTTACAAGTTTGTAATAAACCAGGAAACCGAACAGAAATCCGTGTCGGTACAACAGTGTATGTATGTGTTGTTCGAGCGCTCGCTATATTCTGTGGCGTTAGTAAATGTTTGTACAACCAAATGTTGCCAATTATCTCTAAAACTATTGGCCCGATTAAAATACGGTTTTTAGTAACAGGTGCGTGATCTATTAAAGATTGTTTTAGTAGCAAGTTTAATTATGTTGCAGTGTTGTGAAATAGAATTTTCCATTTATTTCTCAACTGATTATAACAATGTAGCCCGCATTTTCTGTAAAGTTGACGATAGATAAGCAAATTTTTCTAAATTTTTTTCTTTGCCGTTGCCAGTATCGCATGTTGCGGATTTATAACGTAATAATGTAGATTACTTGATAAATAGACAGATACCTAACATTATACGAAGTACTGTAGAAATTAAATTGGTTACGAGTTAATCATTAGGATGCCACCAAGGCTAAGTTATACTCAGGTGTATTGATCATCTAAAAACTTCAGATGTTCAAAATGGAGATGCCTATGTCCAATTATCCATTCACAATCTTAAGTTTGAGACTACAATTAAATTTCTTTTGTTCTAGACCCAAAATCTCGGGCACTTCCAAACTCAAGTCAACACACACACCTTATCAGGAGGAAACGTTATAGTCAACGATAATAATGCTGACAATATCTCACTCGCCCAAGCCGTCAATGATGTAGACCAGAGCGTCAAACTATATACCAAAACGACTAAAGATGAACAAGAGTTAATACGTTCCGTAGCAGATGAATTTTTAAGCAGCGTATTCCATGATATGGATCCATTGGCTCTATCAAACACTTTCGATTATTCAAGTGATGGGCAAATCGGAGCCCTTAGCCCGGAAAGCAACTCGACGCAATTCCAAACTTTCCAGACGAATTATGATCCAACTCTTTCCCAACTCAATTACGTTGGGGATGATTACCAGAGTTTCTATAAGTCGTCCATCTTTCCTACGCCACCTAGGTCGGAAAATGTGCCTAGCCCTATGTCTGATTCTTACTACCCGACTTGCGTTGACTACATATCTTCTCCGAGTACTTCTTCACCCATGGGCAACCCTGACTTGGAGATCTGTCAACCATTAGACTTGATAGAAGAGCCAAGAGTCGAAAAGAAAGAGGAAGTGTCACACAACATGAAGTATTACAAGGACTTGCAAAGACGACTTTCTAGCAACTTCTCGAGGAAGGAGTGCTGCCAGAACAACAGACAAACTTGCAAAGACATCTTTCAGGAACATTTAGAAAGGTTGGAAGTAAAGAACAGGGCTAATATCTGCTTGAATGTCGCTAATTTGGAGCCTGAGGAAACTTTTGCGTAAGTTAATAATATTTTAAGTTAATAAGATTACTGGAACAGCGTGCTAGAGTATGCTAACCTAGGAACTCTTAAACTGGGTTCCGTATACTAGTTATCAAGGTTCCATCAAAATTATATTGCTCATTTGTAGCCCAAAAAAGGTCAACTTTGGGGAATCAGTGAAATGTAGTAAGGGAAAAAGACGTACGAAGTAAGAAGGTCCAAATATGGGGTTCTTTGAAACAAAAGGTACTTGGTTGCTCTTCCGTTGCCTTCAAGAACCTTTAAGAATCTCAGCTAGGCCTCCTCTTTAGCAGAAACTCATGTCTTTTAGTAGACCTTAATTTTATTGACAGAGACCAATTGGGCGTCTTATTATAATTATTTATATCAAGCTATACTAATTTCCTATTTTTACACACTGGTCCAGTCCTGATGACAATGCATGTTTATAATAAGCATGATGTGATACTGCTATCAGGATTGGCTCCAGACGATTGAACTCCTCAACGGTCAACAGTAAGGACTTGAAATTTTGCACTTGTTAACTTTTTAGTTCTAGTTCTTATTAACAAGTAATTCTAAATTTGCTTCGATCTTTTAAAAACCCATTAAAAGCTAAGCTTCGTCCTTGTTTATAAAGTCTTACTCCACCACACTGCTCCAATTTCGATCAGTAAAAGCGATAAGAGCCTAAATATAGAAGTTGTATTTTGGACTTTATTTTCAGGGTTCTACGTTATTTAATCGTAAAACTGTCAGAGAGTACTGCTGAAGAAGACACACAGCTAGTGATATTCTGCCTCATTTGCGATAAGATGTTGGGGAGGAAACCTGATTTGTTCGTCGGTGATTTTGGTAAGGATGCATTTGATTTCATCATCATCATCATCATCAGTTCTATCATCATTGTTATCACCTTGATTCTCATCAATTTTATCATCATCGTCAATTTAATAATCGTTATCATGATCATCATTGTCAGCAATATCCATTTTATCATCACCGTCATCATATCTATTATATCATAGCAACACTCAAATTATGGCTTATTATAGAGTTGTGAAATTTTAATAATATTTCTCTAACCCATTTTAGAATTAAATGCAGTACAGTCGTATCGGTTAATTAGGATAATCATTGAAAACAATATATTTTTCTATCAATAACAAATAGGAGGAAGAAACATCAAATAATTTATTTATACCTAAACGAAACAATAATTTTACCTAAACTGAATGTTATTTTGCTTTGCCAAAACAAATTTAATCGTGGTCAAAGTTTAAGTTTATAAATAAATTTAAGTGAATCTTTATCTTCATAGATAAACGTGACAATAATACTGGTTCAAATGAATTTAAGATTTATGTACAAAGTTTATTTCGTTGTGAAGTTCACAATGATTGTTAAGAATATACTGAAAATTTAACCATTAATCCAAAATATAGATGTAGAGCCAAGTTTACCTGTTAATCTTGCACTCGTCAGAACTGCCCATCAATTCATCAATTTTGATGAAAATCAGCGGTTGATTTATAATGGCTAATTGCTTAGGGTCTCTTTCGTGTCAGTTAACACTATTATTTCATTACCTTTTGTAAACGACATAATGTATCTTATTTATAACCTTATTTAGTTATCAAATGTGAAAATTTACATTTTATTTCAGGACTTGAACTAATTAAGCTGGCAGTACTTCGTTGTTACTCACGACCATTTGTTACGCGATATTTGGTCCATTGTGTGCGTGTCGCTATAAAACTGAACGACCGAATAGCTTTAGAGTCCACACATGTTTTTACTGAGGTAAGTTGAAGTTATTTGTACTGCCCCATATCATCCGCAGAGCAATGGTTTATTCGAAGGTTTTCATAGGACTAATGAGAATGATTTTGTATCTTTATGTTTTTATATTTTGAGCTAACCCCGATCTTTTCAATTGTCTTTTTTATCGTAATTAGTTAGCCATTGAATCGATTTATGATCTCACGATCTTTTAGATTCGAATAGATATATGAAGTCATTGAAGTTACAATATGATTTTTTTTTTACATAATTATATTATCCTCTATAATATCTCCTATCTAAAAAAACTTCAACGTAAACTGAAAAATTGTACTTTAAAAAATATTACTAATAATATTTATGTTATAATGTTTAAATTGTATTACATTACGATAATTGGCCATTCATACTTGTAATGTAAAGCAATTTAAGTTTATAATTTTTTTTTATTCTGTTTACATGACTTTCTTTACCAAAGCTTTAGCTGCCTATAAATGACTTTGAAACTAAAACGGTAGTCCATTTTAAATTCAACTGAGCCTCGTTTTTGTAGTAACAAAAATGTATTTGAACTACTTTTTGTCCAAAACACATTATAGTTAGTTTCGAGTTATTTTATAAGAAGTATTATAAGAAAACTCATTCGTTTTGTCAATACAATTATATGGTTTGAAAGGTTTTTTATTTGAAAATGGTTTTTTAAGAAGATTTAGAATATTGTGTTTTGCGGCCAGGAATTTTTAGAAGTAAAAAAGATTTTTTTGTGGTGTTCGCTAAAAATAAAATCTATACTAATAATATAAAGATGAAGAGTTTGTTTGTTTGTTTGAACGCGCTAATCTCAGGAACAACTGGCTCCTAAATAAACACAAACAAACAAACATCTTGACAAACTTATAGAAAGGACAGTAGGTAACAATTTTTATAATAGTACACTAGCAATCGCCCCCGACTCCGTCCGCGTAAATTTCCCGTTTTCGCATTAAACATCTTAGTGTGATGTTATATAGCCTATAGCCTTCCTCGATAACTGGACTATGTTACACTAAAATAATTTTTCAAATCGGTCCAGTAGTTCCTGAGATTAGCGCGTTCAAACAAACTCTTCAGCTTTATATTATTAGGATAGATTTTTACAGTTTTCTTTTTTTTAGTTGGACGCTCTAGGTGACAATCTACTTCACTCATGTGTACGTAAAGGCGACGAATGTGCAAATGTGTTAAGTGAATTGGTGCGCAAGGACGCAAATGATATGCCCTTGTTTAACGTACATCACAGCAATAGCGACGGTAAGTTAAATAAACTTGGTCGGAGTTCGACCAAAAAGTAGGTGACTTGTTCTTTGGTTGAATTTTAATTAAAAAATTATAAGTCTCACTCAGTGGTCGAAGTACCAACGTAAAACTAGAGGATGGACTTGGTGGTCGAAGTTCGACCAATAAATACAAGAATTCTGTCGGTGGTCGAAGTTTGACCATAAACTAGACTTGCTACAAAATAGATGTGGCAACGTTGATATTAATATTATGTATAATTGTATGTATGTATTGTATGTATATGTTGCAGGATATATGCCATTGCATCTTGCATGCAGCACTCACAGTGTAACTGAATCCAGACTACATACAACACATGTGTTGATGGAGCATGCCGCGGCCAATATCTGGCTACAGGTGAGTACAAACAGACATACACAAAGACAGACAGACAGACAAATAGTTTACATACAGAGATATACATATACCTCGTTTTTTTCGTCGTGATTTAAAAAGTAAACAATCTTACAGTGTCTTTTTATTGTAATTATCAATTTTAAAAAAAGACAGACACAAATTAAAAAAAAATTAAGAATAAACAATAGTTTAATGTTAAAATTATATCTGTATACTTCTAATTTTTTTTGTTTTTATTAATGAAATAAATAAAAGTAGTGCCAAGATTGTTTACTTTTTAAATCACGACGAAAAAAACGAGGTATAGAGTATATGATACGAAGAAAGACATACGGAGATATACAGGCATTAATACACACAGTTTCTTATCCTTATACGAGAAACAAGTAAATTAAATGTTTTTTTAAACAAGCTTTTATTAGTTGTTAATAAGAAAAAGAAGTAAAAAGTTAAAAAGTGCAAATTTCAAGTCCCTACTGTTAACCATTGAGGAGTTGAATCGTCTGGAGCCAATCCTGGTAGCAGTATCACATCATGCTTATTATAAACATCATTGTCATCAGGACTGGACCAGTGTGTAACATTTTAGCTCAATCGGACACCGGGAAGTGGGTGAAATTTAGCTTGCAACATTTCATTACAAAACGAGACAGGTGAAACTAAATAAAAGCTTGTAATAAAAACCTCAATATTATACCTCAGAGATTATAATTTTCAATTACATAAAAAAAAAAAATTTGTTTATGTAAAAGTTTTCTCATTTTGTAACGAGTTAATATTCCTCAGGATGTAAAAGGAGGGGACACAGCACTACATTTGGCTGTTAACTCTCCGCACTGTGATCTTCATCTCATCATGATATTGTTCCATCATTTTGGAAGAAATGAATGGAAGGCTTTAGCTCAGGCTCAGAATAGAAGGTATGTATGTAATATACATATATATATCATCACAACCCACTGTCCCACTGCTGGGCGAGACCTCTCACAGTACAGGTCACAGTCCAGCACGCTGACCGAGTGATTGTCAGACTACACACAGCTTTGACAACTGTATGACGACTGTCAGGAGTGCAGGTTTGTTCACGATGGTTGATCACCGCAGCAAGTGATATTAGTTTGTAATAATAACTTGTTGTATATTAGAGGAGTCGGGTTCTACTCAGGAATTCTTATGATGTGTATGTACGGTATAATAAAATAATGTATGTAACATTGTATCTATATTAATAAATAAAATGAATATTGTATGTGTTCGTCACTGAATTGAACATCTAAGCGGCTGATTTGATTTACAAACATACAAATATGCAAACATCCTTACAAACTTTCACGTTTATAATATTAGTAGGAAGTAGGATTAATAAACTAATAAACATTAGATAATCGAAAAAACTTATGGTTGAAAATATTGGAGGGTACTTTAAAAAAAATATAGTCTATGTCACTCAATCGAGACGAATCCAATGACACACCATTTTGAAATCTGTCAAGCCGTTTAGGCTCTAGGGCGTGTCAAATAAATAGACATACATACATCTATATACATACATAAAAGAAAATGTTAGTTACACTAGTAACTCATAAATGGCTGGAATATTTTTTAAGATTTTGGATTTGTCTTCGTCGGCTATGTGATTTGTATTAAAATTGGATATTAAAAGAAATCCCATTCAACTAAAAAAAGCCTTCCTTCTATATACATCATGCTATCCTGGTAGACTTAAAGTACCAGGGAATCATAAAATTACAAGAGTATTTAACAACCATTTTGCTTAAACAGTTTGCTAGTAAAATCTCTTATATCATCATACTGCTCTGGTAGACTATAAGTACCAGGGAATCATAAAATTACAAGAGTATTTAGCAACCATTTTGCTGGAACATTTTGTTGACAAAACCTCCTACATCATTATGCTCTCCTGGTAGTCTAGAAGTACTTATGTGACAGATAAATGTTTGTTCTCGGGTCGTGTGTTAGTGATGTGTTATTAGTGTTGTCCATGTCACCCGCGACACAGGGAATACTACTGCGGGGGTATGAGTGTTAGTGTTTATATTAATAGTGTTATTTTGTCTACAGTTCAGCTTCAGTCCGAGACTACGCTAGATCAGCCAGCAAATCTTCTTCAAGACCTAATTATTCTCCAGAAGTACTGGAATTCCTCAAGAAATGCCGTTGATAATATCTTTAATAAATAATAGTTCTTAAAACCGTTTTTGTCTTTGTAGTTAGTGCATTTGAGAATACTTTTAAATTCGGCTACATGTTTTAATGAAGGAGATTTATAAGTGATTTTTGTGTTAGAAACGACCCAATTGACCTGTTTTTGGTAAGAACGAGACGGCGAATAATTATCGTAAAAATAATAAGGACTGTGTAAAAAAAGTCAAACAGATGAATTGAAAATGATAGTAATAAGAAACCCAGTGGTTAATTTTATAAGAAATTAAATAATAATTGTTTCTAAAGTAAAAGTTAAACTTAATAATGTAAAGATATTACAATTATTTTTTTATTTGTTGAAGACATTTCAAGTAATATCTTGGTATATTAATGCATTATATCAAAATAGCATGTAATACTTTAAACTATGAAACTAAAGGTACATTGTAGTTTAGTTTGGAAGAGAATCATCGACGTAAAAATTAATTGATGTAAGTAAGGTTTTCTATAGAGCGAAAAACTATAAAAATCAGAAAAAAACAAGACATAGAAAAAATATTTATTGAAGACAGATATATATTTTATTGTATCTTATAGTTTCAAGGTTTTTATTTCTGATTTGAAACAGTTTTTGGGCTCCGTCGAAATCTTGAATTTTTTAACTTAGGTATAACAATTACGTTTTCTAAGTTTTCTTACGACAATATAAGGATATATCTGTGGCCATACTTCCACAAAGATGCGACAAAAAGTCGCAAGCGATACAATATCGCAACGAATTTGTGACGCACATTTCATAATGTTATTTTTTTCATATTTGCCAACGTTTTGCGACATTTAATCGACGTCGCACGTTTGGATAGAAATAAATGTTTTTAGCGAAAATATTCGCAGTTTTAAATACGCCTATTTTGTTACCGGTTCATACCGGTTTTTTAATTACGATATATTTTTCGTAATAAGTTTTGAATAAGTTATGAATCATTTTATTTTATAATGGATTTATTAATAATTTTGGTTTAAGAGTTAGAATTAAGTAAAATTAGATTTACATTTTAGTTTTATAGCCGTTTGAAGTGAATGAAATTCTATTTTTTGAATTATTTTTTATATCGATATGTTATAATGTTTAGTCTGTGGAAAATATTATATTGAAGAAAACGCCATCTATTGAACAAAATGTTTATCAGTCATTAATATTTTTTTGTTATCAAGTAGAATAGAGCTAATTATTTTAAGAACACTTTTTATGTCTTTATCTGGATTAAGTTTTATATACGAGTAAGTTCGTAAAATCTATTTCTATCATAGTTTTAACATTTTACGTGATAATTATAGTTTCTTGTGTCTTAAAAAGTTCACAAAAAATATTATGTATATTGTCAGAAACCTTTTTCGTTATATTTGATGGGATTCAATAGTTATTCGAGAGCTTAGCCATTTTTTACTTGGTTAATAAAATTGTGATTGTTATTTTTTTTATTATTTTTTTGTGTAGTTAGTACAATCAGTCAAATGGTTATGATTTAATACAACGTATTGTGTTTATATGAAAAAGTGTTTATATAAAATTCAGTTATTTTTAACAACTGCTACATAAAAGGTTATTTATAAAATAGGAGTTTTCATGAAATAAGTTTTTTACGTATATGTAATACATCTAATTAACTTTATATAATCGAAACAAGGATAATTATATTTTATACACCAATTACCACTTTAATTTGACTTATAGTTAAGTACGAATAATATTATATTACATAATTATCGTAGAATTGCATTTGTTAAATTCATTTAATCAGTGCATAATATTATGATCTCTAAAAGATGTATTTTATTAGAAAAAACTTCTTTCTGGGTTCTTTTTTTTATTTTTTATATTCCTAATGATTAAACCCGCCAAATTATTACTATTATGTTTTACGTAGATATTGTGAAATTAAATTGAAGCAAAGCATTAACGTAAAATAATCTTTGAAGTCATTTTATCCATGTTATACATTGTATGTAAATATTTTTGAACAATAATAATTACAATAAATTTTTAAAATTACCTTGCCTTTTATTTCGATTACACAACCTTTTACTCTCTTAAAATAATTAAGTTTGTCTCATTTAAATACCACTACAATAATATTAAACACGGACGGAATTATAGGATTAGCTAGTATTACACTGCGCCAGGGTTGTAATAAAATATGTTCTCTTCAATAAATACTTGAATTGGCTAGCTTGAAACTAAAGTACCTAGTGGTTTAAGTTACTAAATAAATTTATTAAATGAAACGCGTTTAAAGTCACTTTATTTATGTAACTAAATCATAAACAAAGGGGTTTGAACCTTTGTGGCTTAGTGTCCGGCCGACATTTTGTTTTTTTTTCAAAATCGCGGCGCACTTTAATTCCTACAAATATTGATAGGGGACACTTATACGAACAAAAAAATATAAGGTACATAATATCCTAAAGTGTTTCGTTACAGAGTTATTTGCAATAAAAGATCGATGGTCGTGCTATAATTACCTTGTAGAAACAACGTCTTGAAAGCTTCTACGCACAACTTAGTTGGCCGTGGGTAGTTTCATTCAAGATTTAACTTGTCAACAAATAATAAAATACATATACGTAGGTATATTTATTATATTAATGAAAAATAATTATTTACAATCAACGCTCACAATGTTGTAGCGTTGATCTCGACAAATTGAAAACCTCCTCTATTTTTGAAGCTCGAAATCCACGCGGGCAAAGTTGCG
>LGAG01000844.1:202569-220281 GCA_001278395.1 Lerema accius | reverse complement strand
AAAAAAAAAAAAAAAAAAAAAAGCAAAAAAAAAAAATACAGTCGAATTGAGAACCTCCTCCTTTTTTTTGAAGTCGGTTAAAAAGAGGAAGTTTCGGTCGTAGGTCAAATTAGTGTGAAATATGTAAATATAAGTACCTACTGTTATAGGTACACACATGATAAAACAGGTACAGCCCATATTTATTAACTTATCATATTTTGCACTCAGTTTTACGTAAACCTTGTGACGGAAATCACACATTCACTCTATCTTTTCCGAGTAACATTTATGTGATTTCATCACTTCAATGTCACTTAAATATTCCCAAAAACTGCTTTAAAAATTAATGTTTTTGTTTTAAAATAAGACAAGTTAATAATCAGACTTTACGTACTTACACAAATATGTTAAAAAAATGCAGAAGTAAATGCCGTTTTATCATACTGACAGTCTGAAGAAAGAAAATTGCTTACGTATTCAGTCATCTACCAACATTTATTTACAGAAAGTCACATAAAAGGTGATATTATTAAAGCTGTTCAGTGTGAACGACGATATTATTTCTTTTCGTCGCTATAATAGCCTCATTAAATGAACCCCAATGTTTAAATATTGTCTTATAAATAGCCCGTGATGTGGGAGACGCCTTATCGATGTCACAATAGGGTCGTTTTTACAGCAATAAAGAAAACAATTTAGTCAATACCAATAGATTTATTAGAATGTTTTACAGAAGCAGAAGTCTAAAAAAAATTAGTTTTACTTTCATTGGCATCATTGAATGAATCCATCTTCATAAGTACTTATTTGTAATATGAATGTGCGTCTGCTGTACTATTAAGTTTGTTTAAAATACTAATTATACTTAAACCTTTACTAAAGATTGCTTATCTAATAAGCGATAAAATTTCCTATTCGAAATATTAAAGGCATTTAGTTTTAATTGACATAATTAAAAATATTTAAAATCTTACTTATTCCTACATTTTCAAATAAATTTTAGTCGTCCTTACGACTCTACTTTATATACTACATTATCAATGGATGGAATGTTATAAAGGAAGGGTAGAATAGTGATAAAATTTCTACTGTAGGCATTATAGAATTGGAAGAAATTTGAAAACGCGAACTACGTAAAGCTGCAGACGGAATTATTTGTTGGAATTATACAGAAAAAATCATGTACATCTAATAATAGCTTTAGTATTCCTAACAACGTTTTCATCTGTGACATAAAGTTGACTAGTTCCCATACCAAGTTCGTTTTCAACGCGAGCTAACTGTCTGACACTCTTACACGAGCTATGAATAATATCGCATCCTAACTCTATAAATATTTTAGCATTAGATACGTTTACACCGGCCCCGGGCATTATTTCTATCTTGTCTCCATACAATTGTAATAGCGATTCGATAAGTTGAATGGCCTCATTATGTTCTGCTGAGATTTGCTGACCACTCGTTAAAACCCGACTGAATCCAAATAGAATTATCTTTTCCAGAGCTATTTCAGGTTCTCTACATAGATCGAAAGCTCTATGAAACGTAACAGGTATCGGGTAGGTCTTCTCTATAACCTTAGCGCAATATTCTTCGTGTAATTCCTGTTTATCTGTTAAAGCTCCGAAAACAAATCTGTCCACATTCATTGCCTTATACGTGTCTATATCAGACAACATCGTATCCATTTCCTCCTGCGTGTAACAGAAATCCGAACCGGCTCGACATCTAATCATAATATTTACTTTCACTCTCTGTAAAATATATAATTTATCAAAGTCATAGGATAATAGAATTTACGTTGGTGTAAAAAGTTACAATTTTTTTTTTCTCCTATAAAGGATCTCTGTATTGAACCAGAGGCGTAAGATGACAGATTAAAAATCATAATAATTATGCTACTCATATTACACAAAATATCTATTTAGTACTAGATACAAAACTCTATTTTAATTACAGAATTATTATTATTCTTGATAAACATAAGACAAAAGTAAAGGATAAATAGATAATTACCTTAACAATGTTTGGGCAATTACAATTATTACAAGTTTTGTACATCAGCTTTTTACTTGCTACATTATTTACCTGCAACAAAATAAAATAAGTAAAAAACAAGACATGGTCATAACACATCAGTCTATTATTTCAAAATAAAAGTATAAGTCCAAAGAAATATGGGAATGTTGATTGATAATTTTGTTTACAGCACATAGATCTTCATTGGTTTTTAAATGCAATATTATGGTTAATTTTATCACAGTTACATAAATTGCCAGCAGGTTTTTTCAGCAACAGAAAATATCAAGCTATAATAGTTAGAACCACATATTGAATTGCAATATTCAATTAGAATCATATACCTACCTTCTTTCTCATTCATCCATAATTTATTTTATATTCAATCATTCAATCATTTTCTTTCATAGTCACGACAATAAGCAGTAATAAAAATCATAAAATGGTATATTTAAGATAAAACATTTAAGCCAACATTGCAGACTTTCTAAGAACAAATCAAGCAGTAAATGTAACAGAAATATGTATAACAAATGATTAAACAAAGTTTATGTAAAGTAAGGATTGTTTTTTTCATCATAAATGAAAGTAGAGAAAGTATTAGTACAAGACAAACATATTTGGCAAGAATACAATAAACATAGCAAAGCTACAAAAACAGATTTAAACAAATTTTTTTAGAAATAATTATGTAATTTATGATGACATCCCAGAGTTACTCCTAGATCTTAAAAGATCTTAATTTAAAAATCAAATTAAGTATCAAATCAAAGCTTATTTGGTTTTGTAAAAGTATCAGCTTGTTATGTTTGAATAAACTTTGTTTTAACATATTTTATGAATATTATTGTGGAAAAATTAAAGCAGGCAGGTAAAGTAAAATAATAACAGAGATATCCACAACAACTACACACAAACCAGACTTAAAACTTCCTTCACTAATCCTGGCGATGGAGTAAGGCCACCCTCTGGCAAAGAACTACATATCTCCAACTCGTCAGCTCCTCCATGTATAGCATTCACTGCTGACTCGAGACTGTCTATACATACTTCCAACATTTCTGAAAAGGAAAAAAAGAAAGGTAAGTATAAGATGGTTTAATTATGTAAGATAACATAGGAAGTTATAAGACTTAAAACAAGAAGACCTGTAAATAACTATTTCTACGGTAAGTAAATATTGTCTCTGTGGTGAAGATGTTTAAGTAAAAAATATAAATCATGTAATGGGTTATGAAAAATGGATAAGGCTGAATCAAAGACCTAGGTCTTTGGGCTGAATTTTGCCGGTCCTCTCGAATAAATTCATTCAAAGTTGTTATAAAAATGGGAAAAATTAGGTAATCTCTCGTGCAAGTGTTTAACTAAAGAAAAAATTTAATAACTCAAAAAATAAATGAAAATGTATTAATCAACAAATATGTCCTTGTATAATGCAATGCAATGTTTATAAAAATCTAAAAAAGGCATAATTTTAAAGCATTCGTACCTGTAATTTGTACTTAAGTTATCAGTTATCACTCAGAATTTGAAATACTGCATTGTGTAAAACTTTATGCCGCATTAAAAAAACTTTTGTCAACATTCAATAAAATGTCCAAAAATTTACATTGACAATGACAATTTTGACATTTCAATTTTTTTTTTTATAATGGTTTATGGCTTGGATGCTAGTCTTTTAAGCCAAGACATTTCAATTTTCATATATAGTGCCACAGATGTAATGCCCACGATATTGATTTCTATCTTTATGGATTATTATATTATACAATACAGAGTACACAAATAACATGAAAAAAAAACGAACAAGCAAAGCGTAACCCATAGATCAAAGTAATAATTATGCGTAACCGTTACAAAAAATCAACTGTAAGTAATTTTATTTTAATACTGTCTTGAGCTCATTGGCAATATTGAATGTTGGAAGGTGAAAATCTTAAAATTCACCGCATTATATTGTTTTCACAAAAAAAGTTAAAGAATATTCTATGCCTCATTATTTGTGTTGGTCATATTATCATCTGTCTAATATTTCCAAGCTTAGGCAACATCGATCCTTTTGACATTTCGCGATAAAAGGACACGCGAACGTAGGCAAACTTAAGCCAACGTTCGTCTTCTTTTATCAGGTATTTAATATTTTATTGATTGAAGATTACTCTAAAAAAGTTCGCAAAATTATTATTTACCTTCCATTAATTATCAAAAAGTCACGAGTCATAATTACATATTACCATATGATTTCTTAACCTCAACTTTATGCAAGTAATTTTGTGTATAACAGTGCCACATAATAAAAGAAAGTTTCACTGAATTTTGAATAGGTATATGTTAATTGTTGGTGCTTACGTGTTATTCTTTCTTAGCAGTTATGTCTCGCAAAAAAAACTTTGAGGAGACCGACAAGCTTACACGTATTGCGATCGTAAATGCTGATCGCTGCAAGCCCAAAAGATGTAGGCAGGAGTGCAAAAAGAGTTGCCCCGTTGTGCGTATGGGCAAACTGTGTATCGAGGTGACGCCTAATGACAAGATCGCCACTATATCCGAAGAACTTTGTATTGGTTGTGGTATATGTGTCAAGGTGAGTCAGTGTAAATTATTAAATGATCTACCAATTTACTTAGAGACAGGTTTGAAATGAAATTGAAAGATATCATCGTACATATTTGAAAACTAATTGTTGAGTACAATCTGACCTCCATATTTGTAATTTTATGCTTAGAAAATAATACAGAGATTTCTTAAATTTTATAAAATGTATTATACATCGATTTTGTTTTCAGAAATGTCCATTTGATGCTATAACTATCATCAACATCCCTTCTAATTTAGAGAAGCAAACAACTCACCGATATTCCAAGAACTCATTCAAGCTCCATAGACTGCCAATCCCCCGCCCCGGTGAGGTTTTAGGTCTAGTGGGGCAGAACGGTATAGGAAAATCAACTGCTCTAAAAATTCTTGCTGGCAAACAGAAGCCTAACTTAGGAAGATATGCTGTAAGTATTTTATTTTACTTGCTAGTTAGGTAATATCTTTTTTGTAATTAGCAGCCTTTATTTCCTAAATTATATATAACTTATCTTATTAGTTATTAAAGAATAATAAAAGTGTATTATCAAATATTTATTTATTGTGTCTGGTAATCTTTTTTGGACTCAAAGTCCAAACATACCTATTTAAACAGTGCTGAGCCATCTTGATTTCATTTACCTGTGTTGTTCGCTTGTTTATTACTAAATGTGATGTAAATGAGTGTCAGCATATTTTGTACACACTAGCATTCACACCAATACTATTAATTATATTATATTTGTTTTAAAGCAATGATAGTTAAAACCACTATGGGAACATGCCTTATATAATAATTTTATGCTAAGAGTACAAAAAAGTAGAACTTTTCATTGGTAAGTTGGTACCTAATAATGTTAATTTTTGTACTAAAAGGATCCTCCGGACTGGCAAGAAATTTTGTCTCATTTCCGTGGGTCAGAGCTCCAGAATTACTTTACAAAGATCCTTGAAGATGACCTGAAGGCTTTGATTAAGCCTCAGTATGTGGATCAAATACCTAAGGCTGTGAAAGGAACAGTTGGTCAGTTGTTGGACAAGAAAGATGAAAGGAAAAATCAGACTGAAATCTGTAGCATGCTTGGTAAGTAATTATATTATTATGTTTGGACATAAATGTACTATGTATGATATTGGATTGGTAAAAAAGAATTTGTTTTTTTTTATTCTAATTTACAATTACCAAGGTGGCTACCTAAATTATGTATTATGTACATAATATGTTTTCAAAAACGTAAATTAATAAGACATGTTATGATGAATATTTCTTTTAAACATTTACCTTAGATAGACTTACAATAAGTAATTCTATTCAAAATATAACACCTGTGAATATAGCAATTTTATCATCTTAAAGGAGTGATCACCAACTTCTATAATAATTAATGATTTTCAACAAATTTCAGAACTGTCTCATATTCGGGATCGTGAAATCGCCGCATTGTCTGGAGGAGAGCTACAGCGTTTTGCGTGCGCTATGGTGTGCATTCAGAACGGAGATATATTTATGTTTGACGAGCCATCCTCATATCTCGATGTCAAACAGCGTCTCAATGCTGCTCGCACAATTCGCTCCCTTATACACCCTGACAAGTAATTAAAATAAGATTTTTTTACTATCTTATAAAGAAATAGCATTATCTGTGTGACAATACATTTTTCTAGTGCGTCCATGTTAAATATTTCTATTAGGTTATAATTATCTACTATATATTATGGATTAATATAAACTATTTTGGACATAAAACTCACAAGATTACCTATGATATCGTCATTCTCGACTATTCTTGACACTAACTCTTCTCTATATTGGACTCAGTGATATATAGATAATATTTAAATTATGTAATCTAACAGCTTTCCTGTATGTTATGAAGTGTCATTGTTTCAGATTCATCATAGTAGTAGAACATGACTTGTCTGTGTTGGACTATTTATCTGATTTCATCTGTTGTTTGTATGGTGTGCCTGGTGCTTATGGCGTAGTTACTATGCCTTTTTCAGTACGAGAAGGTATGTTATAAACACATTTTGAGGTAATAGAAAACTAGCTAACTACCTAAAAACGAAAACGAACGAACAAAAACGAACTAACGTAACTATCTTTCATTTATCAACTGATTACTCTGTTAACTTCAAGATTCTAGAATGTTGAATTTTAGTCATTATACATAAAAGCGGTAGGGATTACATTAAAGAAATTTACATCTAGCAATTGCCTAGCCCATTTAAAGCAGGTTAATCAAAACGAATAGTATAATAAAGTCTATTTTGAGTACTAAAATCTTTTTTACTGATATTTCTTTCCTTTTCCAGGTATAAATATATTCCTAGATGGATTTGTTCCTACAGAGAATATGAGATTCAGAACTGAATCTTTAGTGTTTAAAGTAGCTGAATCAGCTACAGAAGAAGAAGTAAGTAAAATATAAGAGTACACGTATTTTTATCTTCAAATCTTTATACTGTTATTAGAGGCATTAATTAATGCAATTAGTTCACATAAGATTTTTATAACTTATGTATGTATATTAGTGACTTGCAACTACAAAAATGGTTTAACTAATTTGGATGCTATTTTGGCTGCAGCATGAGGTAACATGTTAATTTTTACTTTGTCTAGATAAAAAGAATGAATCATTATGAGTACCCAGAGATGACCAAGTTCATGGGCGATTTCCATTTGCGTGTGATGCCTGGTGAATTCTCTGACTCGGAAATATTAGTATTGCTCGGAGAGAATGGTACTGGAAAAACCACATTCATCAGAATGTTGGCTGGCAACTTGGAACCTGATGAAGGTAATTATGAAATCAATTTCCAAAATTTGGAATCTAAATCTAGAATTTCCAGTGTTGCGGGTGGTATGTCAAACACCCACAGCGCAATTTCAGCTCCATTTTCTGTAGGTAAGTTCACTACCGACGTTACGGGGTCATCAGGAATTAAATTAGTGAAGGAATTTTATATTTTTCATTTGAAATTTGAGGTTGAAATACAATATTTTCTGTTAATTAACTTCTATAAAATAGTACCATATCTGTACACAGCAATTTATACAGCGCAATCAGAAAGATATAATTATTATTATTATCATAAGTTACAGTAAATTATTTAACCGATTCGGATACCGATTTTTTTATTTCAATACCGGTATCGCAAATAATATTAGTTACTACATCGAATTTATAACGTGTATCCGAACGCGTAACATGTGGCAACACTTTGCAAACTGTCAATGTCAATACATTGAAACATGTCAGTTGCGGAATTTGTCAAACGTAAATGTGAAAAATCGAGCAAGAAATCGTTACAGAACAGATTTTCTAATTGCAATTACGCGTTTAAATAGTATAATTTTCATTGATAGCATATAAGTCGTGCATCTAGCAATGTGAATTTGTTGCGAGCAATGTAGATAATGCGTTATAGTGGTTATAGGTTATTAGTAAATCTAAGCGCATTTTCATGATTTCGACTGTAATTTAGTGTTCCTGTTATGGCTCGGACTGAGTTGTTCGATCTGTTTTTCCACCCAGTCTTTCAAAAGTGCCTCAAACATGTCGAATCTACGATGTCTGCAGAAGGTTTGACACACTTTTGTGTTTTACTTTAGTATCGAGTTCTCGTAATATCAATTCACGAACAGTTTTATCCGCTGTTATTATTGACACATTTATTACACAAAGTTTCATTGTTATGAATATTTCAATAAACGAAAAGAATATACATCTAGAACTGAACTAGACAAGATTATTGTTTTACCTAACTTTTAAAGATGTCATTGTTATTCTACAGGGTCCGGTCAGCTACCGCAGTTGCACATTAGTTATAAGCCTCAGAAAATATCACCCAAAACACAGGGCATGGTGCGAAATATGTTGCATGACAAGATAAGGGATGCATATGTACATCCACAGGTAAACAATTAACTAGTTTTTCATGTATAACAATTTTTTCTTGTATTCATCAAGGTTTTAGCAGTACTTAGGGATAATGTAAAGAATTAAAAAATTAATTAACCATCTTCAGAACCCACAACTATCTTCTCTTTTACAATACTATTCACAAGATTTTACACTCATTTAAGATCTTTGAATGGGGACTCTATGGAAACCTCCACAGTTTCATCATGATTTCCATGCTGAAAAAAGTGATTATTATTTTCTGATAGACACACATAATTCTGTATTTAAAGGTCAGAAATGAAAATGTTGTTATATCAATTTTGTCTTAAATATTTTTTTAACTTTTTCAGTTTATAACAGACGTAATGAAACCGATGAAAATAGAAGAGATAATGGATCAAGAGGTACAGAATCTGTCTGGTGGTGAGTTGCAGCGAGTTGCGCTCGTACTCTGCCTGGGGAAACCAGCTGACGTCTACCTCATTGATGAGCCGTCGGCCTACCTTGATTCTGAGCAACGTTTAGTTGCCGCTAAAGTTATCAAACGGTACAGTAATACTTTACATTTAGTACATTTCCCCTACAATGAATTGAGATGAGCCCTCATAGTCATGAAAAGAGCTTTCTGCCTGTCATCCTGTACAGTAAAATGTTTTTTGTAATTGTTGATTAACACCCTTGTCTAGCAGATTAGTTCAGCATTATGTTGTTATGTTAAAAGTGAAATATGTATTTTAATTTAAACTATTTAATATAATTTCTTTTTTTAATTTAAGTATAGTCTACTGTAAATTCTAAAAGTGATTACTGTAAGTATGTACGTACTTCGGTATTTTTGAAAGGTACTTTGAACATGGAGGAGATGTCAAATTATGACATGATATTATACACTATAAAAAAATTATTTAGTTAGATCAGAATTTCAAAAATAGATCATTACTCTATTAAACTTTTCTTTTTTCTCATTCTAGGTTCATCCTCCATGCAAAACGGACAGGTTTCGTAGTAGAGCACGATTTTATAATGGCGACATATCTAGCGGACCGAGTAATTGTATTTGAAGGTACACCCTCGGCACATGCCACTGCCCACGGTCCCCAATCCCTACTGAATGGCATGAACCGGTTTCTGGAACTACTGGGTATTACATTCCGACGAGACCCCAACAATTTCCGACCGAGAATCAACAAACATTCGTCTGTAAAGGTAATTGTGATGATTATAATTATGATTTTATAATTATTGATGGATGAAGTCTTGTGAACTGAATATTCTATGAGTGTGGTTGATGTTTCTCTTTATTTTGATGCTGTGTGTATATATTATACTCAGCTGTATTAAAAGTCTGTTTTTTGGTATATAGTATACCAAAGTTTGCGAGTAAACAAGGTAGTAAGTTACAACCAATACCTCATACCCTTGTAACTTTTCTGCAGTGATTACACGGTCATGAAGTTTAGTATACCCTACCTATATTAGTATACTATATTAGTATACTATATTAATATACTATATTAGTATATACTACCTGACCTAGCAAACTTCGTACTGAATCAGAATCAATAAAAAGGCTGAATATTTTTTCAAATATACTCACCTTTAAACCTTTCCTGAATGCACACAAATAATTTAAAACCAAATTGACAAATTGGTTCATCCATTCTTGAGTTTTAGCGAGACTAATGAACAGCAATTGATTTTTATATTAATTATAGAAGATTACATATAGAACATTCAGATTACCCACGAAAGTAGTAGATTGAAGTTCAATTACATACAAGTATAATGTATTATACACTGTCTTATATGAATATATTTTTTCTCTTTACAGGACATAGAACAGAAACGGGCAGGCCAGTATTTCTTCCTTGAAGACTAAGGCATTGCTTTGTATTTACTATTTTAATAAAATGAATAATGAAGAGCTAATGTATCTGTCACAACCGTGATGGCCAGCCATCTATGTATTGCAAACATGTATTACTGTAATAAATCAGTTTTATACAACCTCATTTTCCGTTTTTTTAACCAACTTTGTAAAAAGAAAGTTATTATCTATTTGTTGCATATTTATTTTATGTACTGGACAATTAATTTTAAATAAAATATAAATAATACATTATAATTTAAATAGACTTAAGTTTTTTTTTTGTTTAGTAAACACTGCCCACTAGAAGTAAAAAATAACAAAATATTTAAAATCCTATATCCAATGGTTTACTCAAAATGAGAACTCTGCATGAGATCTAACCAACGCTGCAAGGAAAAATTAGATATCCCTCACGAGACTACATTTAGGGGTTATAAAACTATTTTAGACCGATTGTTTCTGGCTTTTTTTCCGCTGGGGTAACGGACGCTATTTTTATTTAGGAGATAGACTTCATTGTAACTACCAGCTACAAACTCTTAACGATAGAGTAAAGGATGATTTACGCTACACCGTGTGGCAACCGGGCCAGGCCTCGGCCGGGACACGTCCACCGTGCGCCGGCCGAGCCAGTCATTCATGTTACACCGGGCTGTTTCGGTGTATTCTTATATCTGTGTATGTGTTTTGTTTGGTGGCCCGTGCCGGAGCCGGGAAACAATATGCACCGACATTTCAACGCCGTGCCCCGGCCGAGACACGGTCTGGCATGAATTACTTCATACAAAATGTATACCCACAATGTTTGAACGTGCTCCGGCCGGGGGTGTAGCCTGAATCATCCTTGAATCTAATTTAAAGTCCTAATTCTTTGTTAAAACAGCTATCTATTGTCATGTGAACGTATGCTTAAAAGTCTCGACTAGTTTCATTAAAAGAATCCGAAATCCAAGTGCTGAAACCTAGGAGGGGGAGGTGTATTTTTTTACTATATCCCGCTTTTGACATGAGTCCCACTTTTTTCACTCAATTTTTTTTTAAATCCCGACTTGCTACAAAAAATGTGGTAACGTTGAATGACACCCTATTATGTTGAAATCCATCAAGCTATTTGGGCTGTAAGGCTGGCCAATAACTGGTCATAAGTACATGTATACATACGCTGAAAAAGATAACCCTTTTACGCAGGCGAGTACAAATAAGTGTATACACGTTTGCTCTGAGGGATTCTAAGTTATAGTCGCAAGGGGCTACGTGAGATTCATTTTCAAACCACTAAGCCATCGCTGCTTCAAGTTACTCAAAAGGGTACACCGAAGCGAAGCAAGGGCGGGTCCACCCACTATAACTACACTAAATTACAATACAGCATAATCAACATAAAACAAAAGTGGGAGCGTTTCTAAATTCAACCGTCTGTAATGTAATTTGACTAAATCTGTTTACTTGCATGAATATTTATTACCTACGCAAATATTAGACGTAAGTACTACTTAGTAAGTAGGACTAAGGTAGGCATTATTCATAATTACATTTACATTATTATATTCATTGTAAATTGCTTTTCTTTGACTAATACTTATTCGAAACTCATCCTCGTTATCTTATGACCCGATGCAACAGTGTCAACATTCACATCAGTGACACATCGATATACACGGCTCATTTAACTGATGATCTAACTAACCAGTTATGAATAAGATCAATGACGAATCAACATGTGTGACGTCGCAAGTAAATACTATACAATGCCCTAGTCTACGAAGAATTCAATTCACGTGCTGAGCCATCGTAGTAATATGTATGGAGTCATTAATGACGAATATATTGGTAGATACGAGAGTTAATTTTAGCAATAGTAGTAGTGTAATTAGATTCAGATTGGTAGGCAATGCAGTAGTATTCTAATCTACGAACTTCCTGAATGATTCAATGGAATGTTTTGACTTGATTAAGGACCTCTACCTTCAATCATCCCATCCATAGTAGGTACTAGCCGAAAAATTGAATTTCATACACATTACGGTACTCAATTTGTTTTCCACGGTACTCTCGATTTCCACGTTCACAGCGTAGGGAGGTAGGTAACTACCTAATTCCTAACTCTGGAATGAGCTTCCTTACATATTTTCATGTCGGCACTATGAAAAGACGAACTAATTAAACGTATAGGCAGTGAAGTGAGTCATCGTTTACCACGACCAAAAATGTGTACTTTTTGAATGGACTGCAAGACTGCAAAGTAAGTAGGAACGTGTACCGTAATTCACGAACGTGAATAATGAATTAAATATCGCTAGCATACGATGAAATAAAATTGCCGGTCAATAAAAATAAAAACAGACCATAATATTTACGTTAAGTATGGTCTGCAGGATAAACCTGTCTTGGTCGAGTGCTCCGCAGTCGGCAGCCAGACCGGCCACTCCGCCTGGCCGCAGCGTCGCCAGATGACATCATCCTACCGTTTACGTGGCTCAGGTATTCAGAACCGTTTTATTTGCCAAATGTTTAGGTATTTCTTTTTCCTACTTATTTATGTTTATATCCTTCGTCGTTCTTCTAAATAATGTAACTGATTGACCCTTAGGTTTCTAATCTTTAAACTGTGAAAATGACGAGTTGAAAAACCACCACCCTTAACTTATCAAGATGTGATATTAGGAAAGTTAATCCTTCAAATCAAAATGTGAAATAGTTTTCTTGACCATAGTTAGTTTGATAAGTTGCGAATTTAGTATCAGTTTGAAAAAGAAGTTTCGATCTTGATAATGAGTTTTATAAGGGCTTTCAGTAAGTTTCATTTCTTCTCCATCATATCAATGAACACATACCTATCCTAAATTTATTAAGATAGTTTTCTAAAAATAGATTTCCTTAAGTCAGAATAGCTCATAGCCCATCAGTTGGAACTAGTAAGTGTATCTTCAAAATGTGGTTAAATTAATTCCTGTTTATAAAATTAAGGATGTCGAACCAAATGTTGAGATCATCTGACACATCGCAGCGAGTGAGAGGGCAAACAAAAACGCCACGAATCCGGCCGGTCTCGCTCACTACAGTCTCATTCGTGTCGTATTCGTGTTTATTTCGGAATTCGCTCCCCTGTAGCGCAGTCGAGTGTATCGCAGAATCTGATAAGAAAAAGTATGTATTTTAACATCGCTTATTAACTTTTAAATAGTCTTTTATAACGTATAATAAGTAAACATTTTATTGTGGGTCCAATTATGCGGAATAAAGGTTTAAATCTCGACAAAAATGTGAAAAAGCGGTATTAGGGCGGCGGCGCGGCGACTCTTGTTTGCTAATCGGAAAATGCCGGTCTCCGGTGATAGCAACGGAATTTTAACTAAGGTGTTTTAGACCCAGTGTTTTATTTTTACTGTATTTTAATATCAGTATTTTTCGTTCTAGGAAACCCAAAATGAGCGGCCAACAGTATTACCCGTACAAGGTAAGTTTCCTCCTACAACCTCTAGCTCCATCGATTCTCACGAGGTGATGTCATCATATCTGGGCAAGGTTAAATTGTAGTTTGCTTTTAGTTCAGAACGTAACTCTAATCTGACTCTTAATTTTGGAAAGACCGCCATGGAACGGGTCAAAAAAATAATGATGTAGTTGCAACAACCTGAAATCCAGTTTTCTGCATTTACTGCATACCTACTTCGTGCCGTCGGTTGAGCATTTTTCTGCGGTTAATGATTTTAAATACTTCTTCACCTGAGCAAAGATGAAATATTTTGTCTCAAAAAATGTGTGGGCTTATTATTCTTAAATTTCATTACAAATTAATTTCTTTCATATCCTCTCTTCAGTGACTAATTAATTAATTAATTGACTAAGTAACGTTAACAAAAAATGTAAGTAGGTACTCTTCGACTTACAATACAATTGCATGTTTTATTTTTAAAATAGCCTAGACCTCGTTGGAAACTTGGAGACGATACTCACATTCTATGAAACAAGAAGTAGGTAGGTACAGGATTCGATTCCCAGAAGTTCTCATTGTTTCGGTTGTAAACCCAGTTAAAGAACAAAACTATGATTTTTTTTGGAGGAAATTACGAAGACACCTACAAGTGTTTGTAACTAAACTAAGGTACTTACACTATTAAAACAATAGTAGGGCGTCAAGCGGTACTTGTAACTCCATCCACATAACAAGGCTATCAAGTTAACCCTCTTTCAAAGGATTACATGCATTGTAACGCGATATTAGAAAACTGCAACGTTAATACATTTCTTTAAGAAAAGAAATTGCGTTAAGTGCGTAATTTAAGCAATTACTCGCCAACAATTTAAAGGGATACTTATTTAAATTTAAAAACTTGTTAGGTATCTTGATTACATCTTTTATTAGATCCTCTCAATCTACAAATAACTAAGCGTCAAATTTCTTAAATCTCTTAATCTTCTTTTTCTATTCTTAAAAAAATGCCGTGATTTGGATGGTTAAACAATCCAATGTATACTAGGTACCAATGTCAAGCTACTCGTAATTAATCGATAATTCTCAGGTCAGACAGGATCAACTAAGAGATCAGCTCTAAAATTGGTCACCGACATTACTAATTGCCGTTAATGACCGATTCTTCATAGACTTGTATTCTGTACTACGATCTTTCGACCGACATAAAACAGCATTATTAATAAGAATCTCTTATTAGGTACAAGTATGATTTGTAATCGGAATTAACGCTCACACTAGCTAATCCTAGGACTGACTTTTTCAAAGAGCTAATTAGTTTACTCCCCTACTAATGTATCTTAAACCAGAGACATCAAATAAAATGAACAATTAATTATTAGTATTATTAAGGTCAGAGATTTAAGATGTATTTTCATCCGTAGTGTACTCCTACCGTGTACCCCGCGGAGCCATTTGATGCCGCTGCTGATGCAGAAACCCTTCGCAAGGCCATGAAAGGCTTTGGTACTGATGAGAAGGCCATCATTGATGTCCTGTGCCGTCGGGGCATCGTGCAGAGACTGGAAATCGCAGAGACCTTCAAGACGAACTATGGAAAGGTAAGAATGACTAATGATTCATCATCTCAAAGTTATGTTCGATTAAATATTCGTGTTCTTAATTTAAACTGCTTGAATTCCAAGCGTTTGAAAGTTAAAAAAAAACGATTTCTCAAATTTTTTTTAAAAACAAGTCAACCACATTCTTCTGAAAGTTGTTACCATGCATGCTATTATAGTCAATGTTAAAAAAATTACACGATTTACTTTAACTTCACTTTTTCTTGTACCATTGAATAGCAAGCTAGCTCTCTCGTTACTGAATGGGCTACTTACTTTCAAATACAGAGGTCAACGTTCTAGTTTAAAGTTATCGTAGATTAACGCGACTTTTCACTGCAAAGTAACAGACGTTTATTTATTTAAGATGCACTTTCAATTACGAATAAATTAAAGATAGTGTAGATGTCAATTAATGTTTTACACATTGAAGTGAACTTAGCGGCGCGTCTTTTAGATCGGGCTTGTTATTTGTATCACCGAATAAGTAACAACTGTTACTTTTACTCTTCATTTTGTAAATGTAACATATTCGCCTTATATTAATAGTATTATGAGTATAAAACTGTTGACCTAGACCTCACGTCTCGCTTCCTGTCAGTTGAAGGTTGTATAGCGTATGAGTCATTTGTTTTACACGCTGAAATTGCGTAAACATAATTTGTTATACCACATCATACGATCCTTACTGTCTTATCTGCTTTGAACTTATTTATGGTAGTTGAAACAATATCTTCAGTATTCCTTTTATTTTCCTATAGCTTGCTGAGTACGTACGATGGTTAGTAGTAATTATACCTACATATCCAGCTATGTATGTTAGGTGGTTGTTAGGTGGTTCATTAGGCAATAAACAGCAAGTATCTTAAGTCTCTAGACTAGTTTTACTCAGATATCATATTGTGTATGTAGATTGTAGACTATGTAGTACCTATCATCATGTTTACATTCTACAATAACATTCATCATAGCTATCTATATTATGATATCATTAAAATGTTGCATAATTAATTATGTACCTACCTGCTATCTTTATTTTAGTAATCACGGTAGGTACCTAGTTAATTTCAGACATGATGTGTCTATCTTTAGTTTTGCACGTAGAAATATTACCGGAAAATGTTTAACGGATAAATATACGACAATATTCATTCATACCTACATATTTTTTGTATATTTCTGGAGTATCCCATTATTGTTATAAAATATTACCTACATTTATAAAATTGCAAACCACTAATGATTAAATTAAATTAACAATTAATTTGGAGGCACTTAGGTAACTACCTACTTCGTTATTTTTTAACTAATAAACTGATTACATAATGTTAATGTCCCGTTATCAATCCACAGAGTCATTAATTACGTAAAGGGTAATTACAAATAAAGTATAGGTAGGTACCCATACCTAGTGAAAAACAATACCTATTTTATCATAAATAACTTTAATTATGCATTTCACAATAATATTAAATTATCTTTGTTTTACACACTTACAGTAGGTATTAACATAATGTAATAAATAACAAAATTATTTATTGTCATAACAATATTTTTTTTGTCAAAAAACAATTCTTTGTAGTTGCGGTTAATTATCACAATATTTTCAGTGTAGTCTGAGTAGCCGATTTAATATTCCAACTTGTTTGAACGAAGTGTCTTTTAGACCAGAACTATCAAAAGGTAGTCAATCAGAAGTATCGGAACTGAAGTTGAAGTAACAATTTTAGACTTTTAGTTTTGAACTTTGAATAGGGGATTCTTGTTAGCTTTGAGTTGAGTTCAGAGTTCCTACGTGTCAGTGTTTAGACTTTAGACATATGACTAAAACCTAAGCACGAAATAGAGACTCTATTCTATGATATAAGGCATATGTATCCTGAATAGAAGATCAAAATAAAACCTGGTTCAGAATTTGAATTAAATATTATAAATGCATTACGATGAAATATGACAGTAGCCGTGTCAGGTTACTAGTTCATTCTGCGGATAGACCACCCTACGGCTAACCCGCAAAGCAATCGATACTAGGGCGATGGTCAAACAGGGTTGGGCAAGTGACCTCAATACACGAGCTATTTGCGAATACTCAGAATTGGAACTCGTAAAACTAATGCAGTATTAATTTTATTATGTAAAGGGAAGCCTGCGAAGGCAGGCTATAAAAGGAGAGTGTATAAAAGGGTGTGTTGCTCTTTGCTTAAAACTTTACGATGAGATAAAATATTACTTTACTAGAGGGTACTTACTTAGAACTATAAAATTGGCGGTGGTAATTAAATAAGTAAAAGTAAACAAAACAATAAGCCTCTAAAATAATGGTTT
>LGAG01000844.1:180545-199532 GCA_001278395.1 Lerema accius | reverse complement strand
CAGATTAATTGAGGAGTGGTATTTAGTCGCATATATGAGACGTTCGCGGAATGAGCCCGAAAAATTTTGTCTCAAAAATGCGACCGTCGCGGTTAAAAGGTTAATACTGAGCCAGGCTTACTAAACCATAGATAACATATCGATTAAAGTAAGTCAATGATTATAGAGGATAAACAACGTTATAGTTTTCTAGTAGAAGTAGGTACCTAGTAGTGAAAAAATCTTAAAAAATCTAGAACTCATTATTTTGTGGTTTACCTATTTCGTAAATCAACGAGCAAAACAGCTTATCACTTTTATGATCGATTGAAAAATAATTCACCAACGTGATGGACCTATTTTGCATCGCTTCGATTACGTCAACACCCGCATTCGTTCTCAATTGATACCACTGTATACGAGTTAAATATAACAGCTTCCTTAACAACTAAATGATGATCACAGTTTATTCATTCAATCAACAATTCAAGGAATGCGCCATAAATTAGTTAAACGCTATCGCCGGTCGCCGGTCACAAGTACATAACTAAAAAAAATGTTTTTATTTTTTCCTTTTTAAAGTGTATGTGTATAAGTGGCTCTATCCAGCTTTAAGGCCAAACCATGATAGATATAAATCTTTAAACTAGTACGATGAATTAAGGTTAAAGATTAGGTAATTTTCTATTTTAGTCAAGTGCGTAAAGAGCAAGGTTGGTTTCTTCGCCGAGCGCCTCTACTACTCCATGAAAGGTTTGGGAACCAACGACAAGACTCTCATCAGAATCGTGGTCAGTCGCTCTGAGATTGACCTCGGAGACATCAAGCAGGCCTTCCTTGACAAATATGGCAAGCCCTTGGACACCTGGATTGCTGTAAGTTATTTGTTTATCAATTTTGGTAAAGAATTAAATGATTTTACTTGACTCGTAGTCTAGACATATCACTGGTTACAATTTATTGTATGTGCTATAATTTTCATGGCAAAAAATTGTGTTTATTTAAGCTTTTCTCACCGGGGAAATTAAACATTAACTGCATGGGGCACTCAAAATTTCTGATTTTTGTCCACACACTTTTTTGCTATTACTTACGGCCGATTAGGAGTAATTACTATCAGCTTATACCATTTGACTGTGTAAGCGCGCCAAACATTTGTACATAATTACATTTAAAATTATAAATAAAACTACCCATTATTATTACGGGATATAAGAAGATGAGAGATCATTCCAGTGATATGTCTAGGCTTAAGACTGTAACACATATCTTCCTATATTAGTTACAACACGTATTAGTTTATGTATCTGTCTGTTAATTACGCTTACACTATGTATATCCATTTTCGTAGTAGAACTCTATCATATTTTTTATTTATTCAAACCACAATCACATTAAATCGTATGAAATAGTTTATTATAACGATACTAATCAATACATGGCCACTCATTATATTACTAATAATAAAGTACTTCCGTTACTAGTGACTAATTGGATGACTAACTTGTAGCTTTTGTACGTTCGTGTGTATATTAACGGCTTACTAATAGCATGGAAACCTAAACGTTACAAAAAGTAAGAAATAACTGAAGCTGACCCATAATTTCTGATATGAATTGGTTAAATATAATTATTATGCTTTACTATGATCACAAGCATGAATTTCATTGGCAAATTATAATTAAAATCTTTATAACAATCTGTTTTTTCATATTACTTCTTCGATATCTATCCCACCTTTCGTAACGCATATACAGATCTATTTATGATATTGTTACATTGTCGGTCTCAGGATATTCGTACATGTATACTCAAAGTTATATAGAAAAATATAATGTGTTATGTGATTAATGCGTGCGTTTTTGTCCCAATTGCTAACAATTTGTGATATAAATACAAAATTAAAATAGCAATGTTAGTACAAGTTAATTTTGAAACACTTAAATAAAATACATTGATTTCGGATGTAAGCTAATAAATTTGCTGGTAAAAATGAGAAAGCGTTTGGAATAGTGATGCGTTTTGATTACAGGACGACACTTCCGGGGATTACAAGAAGGCTTTATTGACCATTGTTGAGTAAACAGTCACGATTGCGGATAACAGCGAACCACCTTTTGAAATAAGTTGTTTTGTCAATTGTTAGGTTGTTAAGTTATTCGCTAGGGCACCCGTGGTCGCACTGGAGTTAGAAACATTTGTAGCCTGCTCGATATATTGTAGCTACGACCTTTTTACTGTCGTTTTTATATTCTAAATCCTTAATTCAGTTCCTGTTTCAGTCACAAAGTTATTTCTTTACTAAGTTATTTACCGATTAAGGATAGATTATGAAAACGGCCGTAAATGATTTTCTTCGAAAGGAGCTAGCAAGACAAACGCAACAAATTAATCTTAAGAGCTGTATATAGCGACTTTCTTCAACTAATTCCTTCAAATCGAGCATGCCGTTGAATCTCCACTAATATCTCGAAACAAATCAGAATCTTAAAACAGATGATTTTACTTCCAGTGCATCCACGTTAGGTTCCATGCCGGGTGTATATTTTATTTGAAGATCTGTATATTTTGCTTTTCGTTTTTCATGCTCATGTAACTTTCTTTGCACTAGTAGTTAACGCCTTTGTGTGAGTGCATGGGGCCTGGTGAGATTTGAAGGCCGCTTCTTACAAAGTAGTTATTGGCTTTTTCAGGAGGACATAGGAGGTCCACTCGGAGAAATGCTCTCTGCGATGTGTTACTAAGAGCGCAGAATATAATTCATTATACGACCGCCATTACGCTGTATACAAGTGTGGTGTGAATTAATAATAACATAATATTATAATAATGATATATTATATATTACACCCTATTTAGTCCAACGGGTACAAATACTTAACGTTGCATTTTAAAATTTATATTGTAAGTTAAATATTGATAGGTTCGTTTGTGATCGATTTGAAATCTCGCTTCTTTCTAAAATGCACGCTGTGAATTTACATTTTTAGAAATTATGGGCCAGTTTCTATTGTATATTGTTTGGCTAACTTTATAGTTTTGGTTTTTCGATATCTTTACAGGAAGACCTAACCGGTGACTTCAGGAATGTGCTAGTCACACTTAGTGCTTAAATCCTGCAAAATAATTATATTTTTTAAACAAGTTATTTATATACAAGAAGTATTTTGTTAAGCTTTGCATGTATTCAGAGTCTGACTTTGTTAAGTACAATGAACAATTTTGCAGGATGATACGAAGGGCGACTACAAACGGGTGTTGCTAACTCTCGTTGAATGAGAGAGCATATTAAGACTACAAAAATAAATACTTAAGTACGAATGTCTGCCTTTAGCGAAGATGAGTTCCGATTGAAACTGCCTTTACATTGTATAACTGTTATGAGATGTAGAATAAAGCTTGATATTTTTGTGAAAATGAGATATTTATTGGTGCTGTAGTTTTGTTTACAGTGTATTTACATTGATTAATAAAACTATGTATGTTCCTTCTTACGTATTATTATTTTATATCCTTTATACTTAAGATTACGACAGATAATAATAAAACACTAACTCGTATCACCATCATAAATGCCCATAATATTATGTCAGTACAAAAAATACGTTACGTTTAAATGTGAAAATGGCGCCAAAACTTAGCAGCCATTTTATAATTACAACTAATACTTCACATAATAAAACTAAGCCTACGTAGATACTGAAACTGAATACTACACGTTTTACACTAATAGTGATTTATATCAGAGTGAACCTATCTCTTGGCATACTATCAATTCCTTAACACATTACTCGGAAGCTACTGGCCGATGTCCAATACTGAGTTATTCTATTCATCAATTCATCGAACTCATTGTGATACAATGGAGTCAGTGCCATTTTGGTAATCACATATGACCTTAGTAGGTACGTCATCAACTGGTATATTGGTACAATGGCTTAGTTATCTACTTATATAAAATAAACTATTAGATTACGTATTTGAATGACTCAAAGAGGATTTCAGCTACCACGCAAGCTTTACATATCTAGGTACCATTAATACTTAAATTAATTTAGCAACTTAGGTCATTCTAAGGCAGCTGTACAAAAAATTAAGTAGGTATCATTTTCTACTACCACTTTCCTGCTGGGCACTTTTGCGGTCAGTAATTCTATATAAAACCATGACTACCCCAAGAAATTCTATAACTATCGCTGTTAAAATAAATAAACTACGTACTGTAGCTAGAGGTAAGTAGGTACGTATAATGCTGACTTCAGTGCAACGAACAATTCGTGGGTACCTAGGTTCTCCTGATACTAAATGTAGTCAGTCAATAATGTAATTAACCTTATAATAACATCCTCTTTTGCTCCTGTCCATACTAATACTACAACTACCTACATAGAAATGGATAGGTACATATATACTACATAATAAAATGAAGAATTTTTATGGCTGGCTTTCGATATGGATATTGACGTTTAACAACAATCGCTACATTGCTTTTATTTAACGGATGTTATCAGTCCCAAAGTTCCAACGTCTTCAAATATCGTAGGTTAGGTGAATGCCTTGGAATAATTTTCTGTAAACTTGTAATGTAAATAAATAAAAAAGAGTCAGACTTCGTGTTATCACTGTGTAATCGCCTTATTAATATTAACACAGTTGTGCTTTGATATTACCATTAATATATTTGAGTAGGTAGGTGGCGTCCGGTTTTTACATCAATCGGAGCTTAGTTGTAAAAGCGAACGCGTCGCGTTTTAAATTGGGAACAACTTTAAATATTTGTGAAAACAAGAGATTGACTAATCAAGTTTCCTCCTGTTTATTGTTTTAAGTAAAAATACCTCCCCATAGGAATAAAACAATTCTTTAGGCAAGTGTTCAAGTTAATCAGAAGAGATACCAAATAATAAAGATATCCAACATTCAAACTCGGACAAAAAGAGGTTTTAATCAAGTTTTATTTTATGTGATAGTGCGGAAAAACCACCTAATAAACGGCGTCCCGAGTGCCAGTCTTTATAAAGTTTAAAGTGAAATAATTTTACCGTGCGTTTCTTAAATTCAGTGTTTAAACTTATCTAATTTATATTAATTCATATACCCTTACGTTTTAGAATTAAAACAATATGAGCAGCCAAGTGGATAACCATTGCAGGGTAAGTTTCCACCTTAAAATCAAAACAAGATGTTGAAATAGTTATATGGATAGATAAAAGCTAGGCAACTTAAAAACCTCAATATCTCGCCAGAGTTTCGTACCAATTAATGAACAAATTTATTTGTAACTTTTCCTCAAGTATTGCACGATATAGTTCCCCCGTTCCTCATCATTGGAAGAATGGACAGAGAAATACGATTAGGTACAATTGATACCATAAAACTAACGAGACGTATTCATTGAAGTATCAAAATATATAGGTAGTTATTTCTCAGTAGTTGCCAAAGTTGTGTTATACCTACCCACAATGTCTGAATATATTTTTATCCCTAGTACAATCCAACTGTATTCCCTGCGAAAGAATTTGATGCTGCTATAGACGCAAAAACTCTCTACAAGGCTATGAAGGGTCTTGGCACTGACGAGATGGCTATTATCAATATTCTCTGCTGCCGCAGTATTCTACAGAGGTTACAAATAGCAGATGCTTACAAAATTAAATATGGAAAGGTAAGTGACTGAACAATATTCAACACGTTAACGGTGTTATAAAAAAGAAATTTCGGCGATACCGTTAGACGCGCGCCTGTTATTGTCTCAAATATTTTTTCTTCAAAAATAATAAGTTCGTAGGTATAAAAAGAATGGAAAAAGTTAAAGGGAATTTCGTAACAAATATTTTAGTGAAATCTAAATCCGAAGAGTAATCTTTATCATCGGCAAACATTTCAACCAAGATGCTTTTATCAAAAACAAAACATGATGCATTTCAAGGCCAACAAGTATTGGAAATATTCGGACAGTCTTAAGAATTAAAAGGTATAAGTTTAGTACGTACCTACATACACAAAAACATGTAAACCAGTTCTGATTTAAAGTAATAAAGAATCTTATACCGACGTAGACAATAATTTCCTAGAATCTATTATCCTCCTACACTATTTTTATAAAAATTGGAAACTGTAAAATATGGCAAAATGAACTATTTCTCAGGATCTCATTAAAGAAATGAAAGGTGAATTGAGTGGCAACTTGCTCAATGTAATGATTGCCCTCATGACTCCCCTGCCCTATCTCTACGCGAGGGATCTACACGCTGCAGTAGAGGGGATAGGCAGTGATGAGGAAACTATCATCGAGATCCTTTGCACCTCCAACTACGGCATTCGCAATATTTGCACTTTCTACGAGCAATGTGAGTGAAATGACAATAAACATCAAAACTAGAAGTACATTATTGTATCAATATTATGCCAGCAAATTTAATTTTTACGTCTCCATCATAATTTGGTCGTTATTCATGAAGAAATGGCTGACCGACTCGAAGGACCAGAATTGTTTTATTTTTATTTTTTTAATACAAAGACAAACCTAAGAGACAATTATTATCTATTAAAACTAGTTTTAATGCTATTTTTGAAGTTTTTCCTCTTACAGAACCTGTTTATTGCCAGGCACGTTTAAAATATACATGTTTATTTTTTCTATGTGTATCGTACCAGTATACGGTAAAAGCGTGGAATTCGACCTCAAAAACGACATATCGGGACAGTTCAGACGTCTGTGTGTGTCGCTGTGTAAGGCAGAACGTGACGAGACTCAAGCTGTGGATGAGGTCGCTGCCACTTCCGATGCCGAAGCCCTAGCCGCAATCGAAGATGGCAAATGGGAGACTGAAAACTATGTCTTTAACACCATCGTTATGACTCGGTCTTACCAACAGTTGAAAAAGGTGAGGATTACATCTCTAATGGAGAAACTAAAACCACTAAAGAGTACGATCAATATATTAAAGGGCTTTCCGACTGAGTGCATTAAAAGGAATTTGCATCAGCCAGCACACTTCTCTTGACAAGATTTTAAATTAGGACTCCATAATTAACTAGGCACCAGTAGTAAATAAAATTGAAATGCTTTTGAATTATTCAAAAGGAAACTAATCCACTCCTAAGTATCTAGACTTTCAAGTCAACGATTAATAGATAGTTACCAAGCTTACCACGGCGTGTAGCCTTATTTATTAGACGCAGTCGATCTTTTTGATAGCATTTATGAAGATGAAAGCAAACCTACATTGTTCGCAAAGAAATGATAACCATACTCGATTTTTTTATAATCAAACTAAAATTTATATACGTTTGCGGTTTCAGATTTTTGAAAAATACAAAGTTATCAAAGGAGAGGACATTGAGGAAACCATCAAAAAAGCATTCACGGGGAGTGTTGAAAAAGGAATACTTGCTCTTGGTAAGTACTGCTTAGAGATGCTTAGCGAATACCCGTAAGTAGTGCCTACAATACTACGTTATTCACAAGTACCCTCAGATCTGAATTCACCGAAAGGCGGTAAACATTAAATTGAGGTTTTGGAATTTACTTTGAGTTCATAGCTTAATCGAAATTTCCACAAATACGTCCTAATCATAGCGGCATTACTTTCTATTCTAGTTAAATGTATAAAGAACAAAATAGACTTCTTTGCCGAACGCCTGTTCTACTCCATGAAGGGTTTGGGCACGAACGACAAGATTCTAATCAGGATTGTGGTCAGTCGCTCTGAGATCGACCTCGGAGACATCAAACAGGCCTTCGTTGATAAATACGGAGACGCCCTAGAGAATTGGATCGCTGTAAGTTTACATTTACACTTTCCCTATAATGATTTAATCAAAACTGCAACTTGACGCTTAAAATGGGGCCTAAATACAAGCAAGAGTTTACGTAGCAATAAGTTTATTACTCCTATTTCACAAAATTCTTAGCCATGTTTACATATTTTAAATAATGAACACTAAATGAACGCATCTTGGTTACAGGACGATACATCTGGTCACTACAAGAAGGCGTTATTAACCATAGTGGATTAAATGCGCATTCACCTGTACCTCAAGAGAATAATGAACCACCTAATCCCTGCTATTTGGAACATATCAGAAAATGGTCACTTTCCCACACAGCTTTCCCACCGCTTTCGCATATTATATTTTTCGTAAAAATCTATTGGTGCTGTACTTTTGTACCTACTATATTTAACAGTGTATTTACAATAAATAAATTAACTTAGTATATTCCTTCTCACGTCTTCATTACACGTCTCTTATGCCTTCATGTGTTATCTGAAAATTATGAAATAAAATTGTATAGTAGCGCCATCTAGAATGCACGCTAGCTTACTCTTGGGACAAAGCCTCAAAGCGTACAGCAAGAATGAAATAAATCCATTCTCAAATTGTTCATGCATAGCGGTTTAAAAAAGATATCCTTGGAGAATATAAGCTAACTAGTACTCATTAATAGAAAAACAAAAAACCCGACTGTTCAAAATTGGGAGGATATCAGGAAAAAAAAAAATTCTATGTCACTTTCACTATCAAGACAAATCCAATGATACGCCATAGGTTGAAATTCGTCGAGCTATTTAGGCTTTACAGTTCTACAGTGTGCCAAAGAAATGGACATAATAGGCCTCCTTGCGCTGTCATTCTAAAAACAGTCTCCCATTCTCACCTTAAACCTAGCAACAGCCTCAGGAGAATTATTGCTCTTCAACAATACCCCATGTCTCTCTCCCTCAGCCTCTGACAGCAACAGACGTGTGTTGCAGCGATGAGCCCACGCGTCGCCAAGTGCTCCTACCACACCACCCGTCGACAAACCAACACGAGTCGTCATCTCGTTTGTTACCACCACCTATGATTGCTTATATTCTTAACATTATTTCGATAAGTATTACGAAGTTTTAAGTGAAAATATTCAAGATAAAAAAATATATTGAGCAAAGCAATACATACCTACCATACAATTCCAGAATCTATGACTCTTCAATTGTATGTTAATACTGGTAATAAGAAGTCATAGCATAGAGTAGTTATTTCATACAGTAGATACACTTACTGCAATGCAATGTTCAACTGCAATCTTCTGCAAGTCTGCCATCATTCTAAACAACAAGCCCGTTCTCCGTTTAACTGTTATACCCTCTTTGAATGGGAATGCTATTGAATCAATTACTATAATTTTTACCTGAAAAATATTATGTTGTTTACAATATTAGTATTTGACATAATAGAAGCTGGATAGCCAGCAGCTCAGATAATAATGCTCATTATAGTAAATTTTTGTATGCAAAATAAAAATTTATAAAATAAAATTTTTGGTACTTCTGTCAATAGTAGTTTAGTTTTACCTATTCTTTATATTGATACCTTTCTATTACAATCATATAACTAATAAAAATATAGTACATCACTCACATTAGGGTTCTGATTAATAAAATCAGGAAGTGTGACCAGAAAAGCACAAAATTTTTCTAATCCAAATGCATTAACATAATGCAACCGACTCAGTGCAGTTTCGGCACTGACTTCTAATGAAGCATCTAAAATTCTTTGGCATTTTGTCAAACTGGCAAATAGAATATCTGGAAAAAATTATGAATAATATCTAGAATACCACTGCTATTCTACTATAGACCTTGTTTCATTGGGCTTGTCTTACAAGTAGCCTAACTAAAGAGAAGAGTGCAAGTGTGCAGAAAAAAGGTGTAACTTAAAAAATGATAAAAATATAGTAAAAAAGTTTATTACTCACCCTGAAACCGATGTGGTGTGAAATTTGTATTTGTATCAATGTATAAAGCTGCAGCATCAAGTCCTCCTAAAATCTCAGGCACTTGTACTGCAGCACAGAGCTGTAAACTAGGAATGTACATTATTTTATTTTCATTTTCATTGTAAGTTTCATTAAAATTATTCATGAAAAGAAAAAGAACTTACCATAGTTGAGTTTTCCCTGAACCAGGCAGTCCTAAAATTTCAGTAAGAGATCCTAATTGAACTCCACCGTTACCTAGAACTTTGTCTAAACTTTGGCTAAATGTAGGTATGGAAGGTAGATCAACTTCCTTCTGAAATGAAAAAATAAATAATAAATAAAATACAACATTATCAACTACTACAAGTACTTATTATACAGAAAGGCATTTTTTCACCGAAAATAAAATATAATAATTATAACTATTGTAATTACAATGGATAGTACCTGCCACAATTGAGTAGAGTTATACATTTTAATACTACTGGACATTTTAACTATTTTTCTTAATATTAATTTAACAAACACAAAAGTTTTGCACTGTTTGTAGAGATAGAAAGTTTAAGTTTAAGTTTAGCGCTTTTGGCGCTTTTATTTTCTGACTAAAGTCTGAACGTCAATGTCAGTAAGAAAAGGATTAATAGACAGTGATTAATCTGTCAGTCTTTGTCATATGATCTGTCAATGTCAACCTGATCTGTCCATCACGTCATTTATGCTTGTGACGTACACGTCAAAATTGAAACGTCAATTTCCAAATTGTTGATGTGCTCGCCTATTTTGATTTTACGAACCAATAATATCACGTAAAGAAAGAGAAACGTAACAAATTCTAAGCTATTATCGAATATCAACAAGCTTACGTTCCCATAATTCACCATGAATCAAATGAACATGCATGTCCCAATGAACTCTGTGGTGGCTCCTCAAAACGTTAGCATGCAGATGCCAGTATCAGGGCCTATCATGCAGCAGCCTTCACCGCAGCAGATGCAACCGGCTGCTCCGCAGCAGCCTCCACAACAAGACAAGGTGGACAATATAACAAAGGTTAAAACATTGATGGGATCTCTTCGAGAATGTTTACCGGTAGGTTTACCTTTATAAGGGCTATTATTTGCTAATTTGCAGGCACCCGATGGCAGTCCTATTTATGGTCATAAAACTCAATATCGAGAAGCATCATATCAACATTTCCTATCTTTTATGACTAATCCAGAAATTTTTAATTAATTTTTAATTCACTTCATAATTTCGTTAAGTGAGCTATTAGTTCCTAAGACGAAATAAATGATTTGAATGTATTTTCCACATTCTTAGGATTTCTTATGTAGACCAATAGTTCATAATTTCAAACTTTATTTATATTTTTATGGTATAGTAAAGATACTTCCTAATTTCGTACTTTTTATTTTCAGATGACATTAAAATCTGCTGCTCAAATTCTTCATCAAAATCAAAATATTGATTCAAACACTCAGTATGTATTTGTAAAGAATAATAAATTATTGTTTAAATATTAATATTTCTATTACATAATTAAGTTTTAGATTTTGTTTTTCTGCATTACAGGAAAGGGATAGATAATCCAGTGCCGAGATTTGATAAAAATTTAGAAGAATTCTTTTCTCTTTGTGATCAAATGGAGTTACATCTGGTATGCTGCATAGTCTTGCCATTATTATTTCTATGAAATAATTGTCCTGTATTAGGTATAATAATTATCGAATAAGGGTTTACAATTACAAAACACTTGTCCATTAATACACAAAATTGCATACTACATACAATACATACATTGCACATTACATAGTTTGATTGCTTGAAAAAGTTTGGTTTCACTAATACCATGGAGCCCATAGACAAATAAAAAATCTGGTAAAGCTATTATTAAAAAACAAATAATAGGCTGTCATAAGATTGCCTGGCTTGACTAAGGCAAAACTGTTACATTTAAATGACCTTAAAAGTATATGATAAATAAGTAATGAATTTATGACTATTTTAGCTAAATACCACCACCATTTTACATTAACTATAATAATACAATTATCTATACCAATACAATTAATTATACCAATACTGATATTTAGTATACCTGCTTCTACTTTGTAATTAATAAAAAAAAAAAACAAATAATTGTTTAGTATGCTCCCCACACTATTTACTAACTATTTATGAACTAATATCCTAAATAAAAATAAAATTATGTTTCCTAACTTATAAAATTTCACCTACTATTTTCCGGTGTGAGTTGTCAATTCGTTTTTGTTAGATTCTAGTATACAAATGACAATGCACATTGATAAGACGACACACACAAACTAAGAAGAGACATTTTAATTTGTCATTCTTCCTCACTATGAGTTGAAAACAGGACCTATAGTCAGACAGTCTAGGATAGTAACCTTTGCACCATATGGGTTGTTGTTATTAAATAATTGATTGCATTGAGATTATAATTTTATCATCTTATAAAATTAATGATGGAATATTTTGCTTGTTTTTGTTGTTGATGTTGTGTATACTGGCTTACTTTGTTGCATGTTTATTTCTAATTGAAAGTTTCAACTAATGACAACTGACCTTAAAGGTGAATACCATGCCTCATTAGCATTGGAAGAAAGTAAATAATAGATAAAATAGCAATTAGTGTTAAGACTAATCAGGTTATAGTAATTAGGTTTTGTGTGATTGGTAGTCATAATAAGGTCTGCAACTATACCTCGTTTTTTTTTGTGGTGATGTTTACCTTTTAAACAATCTTACAGTGTCTTTTTATTGTAATTATCGATTTAAAGATAAGACAGACATAAATATAAAGAAACGAAAGAATAAACAATAATTTAATGTTAAAATAAATTTCTGTATACTTCTAAATATTTTTTTTTATTAACGAAATAAAAAAAAGTTGTGTCAAGATTGTTAACCTTTTATATCACGACGAAAAAAACGAGGTATACATCTTAATGCTTTTGAAAATTTTATCATCTCTGCAATGGTCATTGTCATAATATTTACCCTTCCATGTTAAACATCTCTGCATACTGTAACTGAACAACTTAAAACAATTGATATGCATTATGAAACTGATTTTGCATTTGAATTTAGCCCTTAATATATTAGTAATAAGAGTTTATTTCCCTTATAAAATGCAAATCATTTTCAGGCTGAAATCAGTTTGGGTTCCAAGACACATCAAAGATAAAATACACTGCTTATTATCATGCAATTAATGCATAAATATTCTGCATATTAAGTTAACAATTTACAATGTATTATCTTCCATTGCAACATCACTTGAATAACAGTTATGAATAGAGCAGTGCTAGCATTTATAAGAACTAGTTAAAGTCATCCGTGATCCGGTTTTATCTTTGTTATATAAGTACATATACATACGTATTATATAATCCTTAGGCTGTACTTCTATAGGTATATTTATTTACACGATAGTACATTAAAATAAAATTATAACCTACACCTTTATAATTATGGGGACGGATTCATTTATACCTTGTGCCTAAGGTATACATACTCTCGAAAAACATTTCCCTCTTTCTGCTCCAGTTGGGTAAAAAGCCATCTGATGTTTATAATATTAAACTTGATGACGTATTTATGTGTATTAGATAGCCTTCTAATACTCTGGAAATTTCTTCCCACTGCATAGAAACAATGCGAATATCTATCGAACGATACTATGTAACGTGTCCGAAGTAAACAATATCGCTTAGTTGCTTTAAGTGCAACAATTAACTTATTGACCTGGCAACTACCAATCAGCTTTACTTATGCTCTTATCACTGATGTTTTTGCTGCACCATTATCAGTTGGAAGCCAAACAAGAATTGTGTTCCTAATGCTAACACATACTTCGCTCTTGACGTGATCTATCGTACGATTACGTAAATTAATACATTTAAATTAGCTTCCGACAAAACAGGAAGCACAGCTGCATGTCTAGTTTTATCAGTCTTAGTCGTTGCATTGGGAATTGTCGTAGCATTTAAAGATCATAATGTTATCTATCCTATAAGCACTTTGATGTAATAAAATAGAGTCAAGTATCAAAATGTATGAAATGTAAAGAGACGGTCAATGAACTCTTGCGATCATTTTTAATGGAAGTTTTCTTTGCAAAGGGGTAGTAAGGTTTTGGCAGTTTAGCTTAGCAACAAACGAAACTAAGTATCTTTATGACGTGGAACAATGAGTGACTGTTTTAGTAGGCAGTGGCATTACCACTGTCTACAGTTCTACACTGTAAGTCATTGACTTAGCATAAAGTTTAATATTCTTTTAGTTCCATAAATTAATATAGGTAAATAGTTAACAATATCTTAGAAGATTGGGAAGACGTTTGGTTGATCAGACTTTTTAAATTAGCTAGCCCCTAAAAGCATTTCTACATGAGGACCATTTTTTATCTATGTTTATTGTGTTACTAACCTACTCGGTTTCTCTAAAATTCATCATTATTATTTATTAAAATCTACCCAGCCGTTTGGGAGTACAGTTACAAACGCAGGTACACTAGGAGTTTAAACATTTAAAATCTATAAGATGCACCTAAAACTTCATAATATTATGTTGAATTATTTACAGCGAACAGCGGTATCCTGTATCCAGCAATATCAGTCCGCATCGCACTACCTGCCGCTAACCGTCATCCCATCCAGACTGGACTCCGGACCAACTACTCAAGTATGTATTACATTCCATTTTTAAATTAGGATATTTTTTTATTTCTTTCTACATCTTGACTCTGTCTAACGTTGTTAGTCCATTTCCAGCCAGATATATAATACAACGTATGACGTTTAAGTGTATGTTCCATCCATCTTAGGTTTATTATATTATGTTCCAATACACATGTCTAGGATCGGATAAATAATTAATGGCTCAATTCAAAATGAGGCTAGAAAAAGAAAAAAATCATAAAAAAAGAGGAAAAGAAGTCTATTCCAAGTTTGTTGTCTATAGTCATTATTAAATTTTAATCAGTTATTATGATCGATTAGAATCAGAATATCGTAACAGTAATTTTAAACGAAAGCAGATGAACAAAATATAGAAACTTTTCCATCGTATTAAATTTAGAGGCCAAAAAGATAAGGTTGTTATTTGATGATAATTCAGTGCTACACAGTAACATCGTATAGTTACAGGATGTAATTTCAAACGCTTTCAAACATTTTCAAAGTGATAAAAGGTTGTTGTTAACCTAATGTTGACTGAATTTTGCGGCTGTTGTTTGTGTATCTGTATTGTATAACAGTTTGAGTTATCGGCCTTCTATGTAAGCTCTCACTAAGCATTATGCTCATGGCAATAAGGGTCATAATAACCGTGCAACTGTAATAATAGTTTGCAAACAATTTCTAGCTGTTCTGTAGCCACAATATGATTGTCGACCGGAGACCAAAAGGTTTCTTCCGTTTCCGCTCTCACGATAGTTTTGTGACAGACCTTTATCGTACAGAGTTATGACGATAGTGGATGAACCGTCATAGATAATGTAAATACATAAGAACCAATTAATTTAAATTAATTTAAAGATTAGATATCAACAGCTAATATCGTTGTTAAGTGGCATGATCAGGTTACATGATGTATGTATGAGCTGTGTTATAGGAATCGTTGTTTATTAGATTAGTTGTTAATTGTTAAGGCCTACACTTAGGCTGTTTATTACGTTGCTACTTGTACAGAAAAATAAAAATAATTCTCCCAATAATTTATATAAGATATAGTTCAAAATCAGAAGCCAAATATATAGATACATAAGCTGGGTAGCTATTTGATCAAAGCTTATTAGGATCGGAGTAAAAGTGCATAAAGTATTCAAGCTTAGACCACTGTTGAAGCTTTATGTAGGTATATGTATATTTAAATTATGAGTGTTTATTAATTAATTATTTAATTAATTTATTGTTCTTGCAGGAAACAGCCCTCAGTTACCCACAGTATATGAACACGGTTCGTCTCCAAATATCTTATGCCAAGGACATTCACGACACTCTAGTGGCGGCGGCACAGAACATATCTCCGACCGAATGACCGGAACGAATCGACCTCACTCGCGAACGAGTGAGCAAGGAAACCGCTCACGAGAGAATGAAACCAATTTATTTGTAAAAATACTGTCAACTTTCATTAATGTATTATGTAAGTATTGTAATTTTTAACTGATGGTATAGTAAGTAACTATCATTACAATTTATAGTATTTTGAGTAGTCTATAGTATTTTATATAATATAGGGTTATCTTATATTCGTAAGGTAACTATATAGCTATGCTGTAAAAATTCTACATTTAAAAACAGTAGCCACTTGCGATTAAGATAGGTGTGAACTTTTATGTCGCCTATTATAGTACTCTATATGTATAGAGTAAGTTATTGTAATTTTAAGGAATTGTATTATAATAATTTGAGCGCCGAAATAAATGATTTCTTAGTCTATTTAGTATTTTTAATTAAAAATAAAATCCATAATTTCTAGAAATATTATCATCATAGGGTTATAATCCATTTGAAGCATTGCATGAATAAATAAAACCGCAATTTTATCTTTTGAGATCACAATTTAATAAAATTCGATCAATAAAACATTTTCATTTATTTATAATTACAATGAAAATAAGTAAACAATTTAAATACAATACATAATTCTTAATTTATTTTCCAATACAAAATCCTTAAAACAAATAAAATCTAAATAATCATAACTGGAAGTCCGGCCAATTAAATTGTATAAGTGTTTATTAATCTAAATTCCTAACTTAAATTATCACAAATCTAAAGGCACATAAAATGCTATCAGTCTTAGTAGGCATTACCAGAGGTTGAACAACAATACCCAGAATTTTCCACCTTAGTTTATTCCAATAAGGTTTTACCTGAAACAAACACACAATTGTTATTTAATGGGAACATTTAAACGAAATAAAGACTTTATTTTTAATCACGTTATAAGCCCAGTAATGTATGAGTATGCCAATAGTCACAGATTGTCATAGAACTTGGATTATTCAATTCTTTTATTTAACCCATACTATCATACAAATATTTAATTTTACTTATATTATTTAAAGGAAATTATTTACAATATTATAGTCACTACTGTACGTAGAAAGTACCTATTTTTAACACCAAATAAATTTACATTGGCATTTAATGATTCGCAATTTCAAACTAATGTAACTTTAAAAATACTTTCTAAGAAGGTTCTGGAAAGAGATAACAGGGAATCTGACATGACTGTACGGAATTTAACATGTGTAGGTATATAGATATAACGATATATTTAAGTAACGAAATGACTATGAGTCACAAAACAATAGGCTGGCCCTGGGGGGCTACAGATAGTGTAAAAGTCATAAATCGGCGGTATCAGGGCCGGTGGAGAGAAATAGCCGTGAAGCATTGTTTGCGCTGCGCACGACCCTTGATAAACTTATTATTGTGACATAATTAATGTTGCGAGTGCACCGCTGTGGAATAATACGGACCCATGATGGCTGCCGAGTGCTGAGCCTCTCGTAAGGGTGCCTACACATTCATATATGTTATTGTACTTTTATATATGTATATATTTTTATTTTTATTTAGATATCTCTTTGGCGTTACTATGACTTATTGCAGGCCGTTTAACTCGCAGTAGTGATATAAATAGGTAGGTAGGAATTTTAACGGAAAGAGAATTTTATTTAACGGAATTAAAAAAATGAATAGTCGATAAAACTTATGTACCTAGTTTTATATAATTTGATGAACTCAAATAAAAATAAAAAATATTGACGAATACAATATTGTATTAGTTACATAATATTATCTTTGCAATTTTATCTACTGCTATTAAGTGTAAAAAAAATAGATAAAAAATATTAATAATCATTAGTGGCTAACCCTAATTGTCAATCAACTAAATAATCATGGAATTGTTCTGTCTTGTGATTCATTACTTGTCATATTAAATCAAGTACCTATACATCACTTGAATCTGTTTGTATTATGTTAACTTACTCGGACTTGCATTGTGTGAATGAATGTAACGTCTCTAGATAGATATCATTTCGAGGAAATATGTATGATTACGAATGGGTTGATCGATATACCAGTACCTATATGAATATGCGGATTCTTCCACGTTTACGATACCGTTGGACTTTTAATATCGACGGGCTGTGAATTATTAAAAACTGTTGCCAGGATTGTTCTTTGGAAAGAGGGGCTTAATCTGTGGTCCAGGGGGTTACTTCTATCTATTATTTTACCACATAAATATTGTTAAAGAATTTACAGTCTCTGTTGTATGTGGCACTTTCGAACTCCGATTTTGCTTATACCTATGTTATAAAGAGGCGTAAGAATAAATGAGCTATGACTTGTAGTTCGAATTTTTAATAAATGGGGCAATACCTGATTATAGTAATCGATAAAAAGTAAAAAAAAAAATCTAATTAACAAAATGATGATTTTGTTATGCCTCTCTGCCCATAATGGGTACGGCCATTGTAAGCACTCACCATTTAGTACCCTAAATTGATATTGGTAGGTATAGGTTAGGTGGTCACCAATCTCCACTAAAACATAAATAAATAAAGAATAGGTACAAAAATAAACTGTCGCCGGTATCGAACATAATAAAATATCTTCATTCGATTGAAAAAATATCCGGTCGCATATCACATTGCGATGTTATGATACTTCTAAACGGGGCGACATAATTGTGTAGAGATATAATTATAACGCGAAATATTAGATGACATTGTTGCTACGCCGATTACTGGGTTATAACGAATTATGACATTAAATTACATTATGATTATGGCAGAGGGCATTCACCCTAGATGATAATGTGTAAATGTCATTCGATATTTAAAATGATTTTCAGTAACCTTGCCCAAAAGTTATATTAGTTACGGTATGTGTCGCTGTCGAATAAAATGTTAAATGAAGATGAATTTATTATTAATACCTAGATAGTAGTCCCCCTGTCTGCAGGTGGCAATAGTCTCGGGTTCGATTCCATCGGGTCGGACATACCGTATTTTACTCTTATAAAGTTAGTTTCGACTCTTAGCGCTTCAAAATAAAAGAGCAGTGAAAAAAACACTTAAAAAGTTGAAAACTTCAAAAAAGTTGACTGAAAAGTATAAAGTTAAGTATCAGGGACATACAATTTTTTTTAGGGATGATGCTTTTTTACACATTATGACGACTTCACTGGTATTATTTACCGTCATTATTGTG
>LGAG01000844.1:126145-143588 GCA_001278395.1 Lerema accius | reverse complement strand
TGCACAGCGAGCCGCCCGGTTTCATGTCCATGAACACTTTCATCTGAAACAATATTGTATTCATATATCAACTGGTACTTGATATCTTCTTCTTATCCCTATATATATAAAAATGAAATGCTGTTTGTTAGTCTCGCTAAAACTCGAGAACGGCTGGGCCGATTTGGCTAATTTTGATTTTGAATTATTTGTGGAAACCGGGGAAAGTCAAAAAGGTGAGTAACTATGAAAAAAATTTTCAGTTTTTTTATTGAATCTACTAGTTGAAGATGAAAATTGACTCTTAAAACTTAATAACCCAAGAAATTCATATAACATCTAAGAAATAGATATTATGTTTCCTGAAGCGAAGCAATAAAAAATTTCAACGAACTACAATTGCTAAAAACATCAGTATCAAATGGCACTCAAACAAACAAACTAATTACATCCACAAAGCGCAAGTTCAGGGTCAAAACAGCAGTTTAATGCGCCGTAAGACACAACACAATTACATTACGCATAAGGGCAGAGGTGTAGTTGATTATTTCACACTAATCCATATCCGGCCTAACGTGATGTTTGCAAGTGCAAAATGCCTCATTAAAATTCAATGAACGTGCACCATAAAAAAAATGTCAAACTGTTCTGTGAATTAATAATCGCTCTCACAGACTTGCGATTCTTCTAAGGCAGCGCGCAGGCAAACTTCTTAAATTATAGAGTCCACAGACAACGATATAAAATTCTAAGTATCTTCTTATTTTGCAATAAAACCCTAGTTTCTTTTATTAATCGATTCATTAACATGCTGTTACCATTTACCTACAGTTTTTGTGTACGCATTTGACCTCTGAAGCTACAATGAATTAGTTGAAGTGGAACATTTCGTGGGAAACCATTCAACTTGGTTGATAAAGCACGCACGTTACCTTTAGTCAAAGTTAATAAATCGTAGAATATTAACTAAAAGTTACTGCAGTGCACAAAGTCAATATTATGTGTGAAATTTTATGTATAGTAGTAAAGACAGGTTATAGTGCCAAGTTCTTTTTAAAACATTAGTACGAAAAGTCCTAAGTCATTTACAGGCTGAACATACATGCTTAAAAACAATATTTAATATAACATTTTTATTTTAGAAAAACAAAGCTGTTTTATTTATTACTAGTGGACCCGCCCTCGTTTCGCTTCGGTGTATATTTTAGGATAAAATAAATTACTACTACACGTGTTGTATGTTTTTTCAACATGGCTGTATTTGGATGGTTTTTTACACCTTGGGTTCAAAAAACCGAAATAACCGAATAAACCGAAACCGGACCCCTATTTTTTCTAAAATGATATATAGCCTATGTTACTCGTAGATAACGTAGCTTTCCAATGGTGAAAGATTTTTTGAAATCGGTCCAGTAGTTATTGAGCCTATTCAATACAAACAAACAAAAAAATATTTCCTCTTTATAATATTAGTTTAGATTTAGATCACAAGCTACTAGCCTCTGCTCTATCATAATTTCGATTTCAAGTAGACTTAAGGCTTTAATCAGCTGTCAATTTCGATTGTATCAAATCTGTTCAATTCGATACTATCAAATGATTTTTGCAAAGATATCTATCATACGATACTCTTAAAATACAGATAGACTAGTCTAGAACCTTGGACATTGCCGTAGACTTCCGCAACACAGCGATCCGTAACAGACTCTTCCCAATTTACCGATTCAACGATTCTTTATACATACTATTATTAATAAATATTCATAATAACACCTATTACTAACAGGACCTATTGTGATAACGCGGTTGACACACAGATCTTCAATACAATAAGCCAGTGAAGAAGTAAGTGCTAAATGTCCCACAAACCGCAAAAAAGCAATACCTTGTAGTAAATGTAATCAGTTTGGTTTTAGCTGTGGCATTGGCAATTCGCACGCCAAAGCGGACAGAAGTGTGCTAATATCGAATTTTAAATAATCATCGAAAAGTAAACAACATGGAATTATTAACCAAATCGGTGCTATTATCAAATTTAATTGTATTGCTGTCACTGGCAAGCATTTATGCTTCCCGATCAAAAGCACCACTAATAAAAAATGTAAGTTTGTCTTATTTATTTTTCAAATATTTTTTCTTCTTTTGAAAAACGTGTTTAATTTTTTTTTCTTTATTTTATTAGCATTGTTTAATCAAAAACAAGAAGAATTTCAAAGTAAGATCAATAATTCAATGAGAGCATCGATAAATACATTAGCTAGCTGTTATACATACCATTTGTAATTAAACTTATAGATACTCAATAACTCAACTCTATAACTTTAATACGATATTATTGAGGAAGTTTTGTAAGATAATAATATCAAGGAAATTTATTTAATTATTGTTGATGCCTCAGTAGTGATTTCGAGTTTTGATCGATTTTCCTTACTGTAGCACGCAAAGCGATAATAACTTACAAGTCTCAAATTTTGTTTAAGTTTCTACGCAAATAAGTAATGTATGTGTAAATATTTATTATTGTAAAATTGAAGGTGTATCGCGGTGGTGTACACCTAGAAGGGCCGCATTGGTCCAAGGCCGAAAACGCTCTCTACTGGGTCGACATCAATCTACAAAACATTCACAGACTTGACGCCGAGACTGGCAACATAACCACGAGACATATAGGTATAGTAGTAATTAACTGGCATCTTATTCACCCTAGTAGATAATATGTAGTTAGATACATACATATAATACCCAAGCATAATGTATATTACAAATGTGTGGAGTGAAAGCTGAGTAAATATTATGTACAACGTACATAGTGTATTATCATACTTAATAAAAATGTTAATTGACTGACAGACACGCTACAGCCTAAACGGGTAGACCTTGAAGCATGAAACTTGGCACAGAGGTTCCTTTTAGAGTGTAGGGGAGCACTAAGAACGGATTTTTGGAAATTCATATTTTAAGGGGGTGAAATAGCGGATGAAAGTTTGTATAAAAATTAACCAAATTTTAAAGCAAGTAGTTTGCAAATTGGTATTTAGGTTTATGGTTGCATGGGATATAAAACACAATTCAACGATTTTTTTAAATCACCCTTAAGGGGATAAATATCACCTCAAAACTATAATTTCCGCAAGCAAAGCTGCGGGCAACAGCTCGTTAACTAAGAACATTATTTATAATATAATACTATCTTAAATTTTAACACCCAAAGCCTTTATAGAGGTATGGAGGTAAGCGTTTACAAGTATTAAAAAGGTAATTTAAAGATAGAGCGGATGTCAGACAATGTTTAGTTAAATACTCGTATAAATGGTAGGACCTGAGCTAACTTTCCAAAAATTCTATCATTTTTTGCTTCAATTAGCTTCAAGCACAAGATTGTATGTAACGCTAAAACATGTAGTGATGAACTTGGTTTAGCAACATGGCTCTAAACGATTACGAGGACCAGTTCTAACGAAAACGTAAACTTTTCAGGTTATGGTCCAGTGACCTTTGCAATAACGGTGAAGGACTACCCCAAACTGTTGTTAGTGGGTGTTAGAACGGAGCTGTACTTTCTGAAATGGGATGCACCTGCGGGAGACAGTGCTTTAAGACTTTTGAGTGTAGTCGACTTGGGAAAACCGGATAACAGATGCAACGACGGCAAAGTCGACGCAGACGGCAGGCTTTGGTTTGGTACGTATACGTATTATAAAATTTTAATAATTATTTATTCTTCTATACTAATACATAAAGCTGAAGAGTTTGTTTGTTATATACTTTATGGCCCATTTATCGAGGAAGGCTATAGGATAACCTGTCCAATCCATGAGGATTTCTCCACAAAAAAGGGAGTGTAGGGTGACGACACCTGATTTTTTCCACTACCCACATAAAGATTGATCATCATCCAAGATTTTCAGATAAGAAATTACAAGCGTTGCATAAACAAATTGTCAAAAATTTTAACCATGTATTAGGACGGTAATATATCCCCATATCACGCTACCGAAAATTAAATATCTGATCATTTGTACTTTATAAACATTCAGGAACGATGGGCAAAGAAACACCGACTTCATTAGAAAACGACCAAGGCAGCCTGTACATGGTGGACCAACACAACTACCTCAACCCTGAAGAGAAGGTCCGTCCGGTGTCCGTGTCCAATGGCATCGCGTGGACTGCCGACAACAAGTTCATGTTTTACATCGACTCACCTACACGCAATGTCGACGTATTCGATTACGATATCGAGTCGGGAACGATATGTAAGTACAGAATCGTTAAGAATTAAAATTTGCATTTTTTAATTTCCCAGCGGGGTAATTTTATGCCAGTTTATTGACCGTAGGCAGCTCTCAGTATTTTTCTTATTAAATAGTTACTTACTCGTTTCAAAAACCTACGTATACGACATAAAAACTTTCGAAAGTAAATTGTCCTTATTTATTTATTTTATCTCTATTGGCCGTAACAAAATAATAGTACAAATGGCGACCATAAATGCATTTTATTCTTATTCTGCATTGTTTGTCATATTATCTAGATAAATTATTTTTATTATATTTCTTTAACTTCCAGGCAATAGAAGAACCTTATTCAGTTTCCAAGCTAATAATGTAACTGGAGTTCCTGACGGCATGACAATTGACAAGGACGGAAACCTTTGGGTTGCTTGTTTTAATGGTGGAAAGGTACAATCACAAATTACATATTGGATTTTATAGCTGAATTAAAAAATGAAGGCATTTTTTTTTTATTCACCTTTTAAACGAGTACATTTAAATTTGTTTTCTGGTTATCAAGCTAACATAGTTTAGCAGTCATTTAACATTATCAAAATGGAAACCAAACACCGTTTTTATTCCACTAACTATTTCCATGTATAATGGAATGTTGTATTATAATAGTTTTTTTCCTTCTCAGGTGATCAAAATTGACTCAAGGGCTGGTAAGCTACTAGAACAGCATAAATTACCAGCAAGTAAAGTGTCATCAGTTATGTGGGGCGGGCATGAGCAATCCATTCTATATGTGACCACAAGTAATTTACACTTGAACCCAGTGGAAAAGTCACAGCAGCCAGAAGCAGGGTCTTTGTTTGCCATTGAAGGCACAGGGGCCAGTGGCTATGCACCACACTCTTTTGTATTTCCTAATGCGGATAAATACTAATATCACCTATAATAACTATCATACTGTTTTTTATTCCTTATCAATGTGTTTTGTCTAAGGCATCATAGGGCCTGCAATTTCCAGTGTGAAATAGCATTATTTATTTATTTATACTGAAGCATTTTTAATAACTATTGTGGCTTTATGTAAGTAATAAAAGGATTTAAACTGTTTTTCTTTACTTTTGGTAATAAAACCTTGTTTTTTTTATTGTTGATCTGTATATTAAAATGGAACTCCCTAAATAACTAGCTTTAAAAAACAGTGAATGAGTAGAAAACAAAATGTTGAAAACAACTGTTTTATCCATTTATTTTTTAGTTCAACTTTCAGTATATTTTTGAGAACAATACACAAGACTTTAAGATTAGACATGGTTAAAGTTTACATAGCATGAAATCTATATTCTATATAACAGACCTTGAATCAAAACTGGCATGCACTATTAATTTTGAAAAAGTTATGCACATATTAAAATATAATTATCTCTAGTTTTGGTGAAGACAAACATTGTGAGGACTGAACTCCTGAGAGTTGTCCTTAAAATTCTCAAAGGTGTGTGAAGTCTGCCAATCTGCACTTGGCCAGCACAGTGGACTATGGCCGGTAACCCTCACATTAGTAGGAGAGACACAAGCCCAGCAATATGACAATGGTTGGCAATATGGTATGGGTTGTGATGTTGATATTGATATTCTAAAACTTTAACATAGTGAACTTAGGGTTGATTTTCAATCATACAGCTGGTCTATTAGTACATATTAATGGCTATTTCCAAAAGTGTACTCACCGGCAGCCTTAAGAATGGTGGATCAGATGCATTCTTTCCCAATTTATTTTCCTGATACTGTATCAGCTGAACCACAAGCTGTGCCAATCCTTCCTTTGTTGGAGGATCTGTTTGTACATGCTACAACAAAGATTGCACCCTTATTTCATTAAGTCAGAAGTAACAAGTGAGCAAACCACTTTTTATGATGTACTGATGCCGTTCACAGATCGCATTATTACACTTGAAGCAGAGATAGCCTAGTGATTTGAAGGAAAACATTGTGAGGAAACCTGCACACCTGAGAGTTCTCAGTAGTAGATACAGTAGAAATTTCCTTCCTCAAGTATAGATTATTAATTTGGTTGTACTTATTACCTTTTTAAGGTTAGAAATTTATTTATTAGTACCACTGAATTTCAATTATTATTACTTATTTTCTATAACAAATAGTGTGCATATGCTGTTTTGATTAATGTCTACTGCAATTCAATAACAAAATTCATACCTGTGTATGCAATGCTAAGTTCATTTAAAGCCAAATTGTGTTGTAGGTTGTATGAATATGCTTCATTATTTATTATGCTTAGAATACAAAAAGTCACAACACATAATCACATATTCCAATAAAGTACTAACCTTTTTACAGTTCTTTTGTAACCAAACACGAATTTGGTCAAACTGGGCTAAGGATTCCGGTGACTGAAAGAACTCGATGTTTGGTCCACCATCCTTTTTAGGACCTATTGTAGTCATTTTAGATCGCCTTACGGAACTCAGCGAATAAACTTATGTTACTGTAAATAAATGTTCACTGAAATAAAGCTAATAGCATTCAAAAGGAATCGAAACAAAACTATGAAAGGCTAACGCAGATATCGAAGCAAATTACCTTTACCAACCAACCAATTTACAAAGCGTCGCCTCGCTTGACAATATATTGACACTGACACTGACGTCTGTCATCTATTTAAGTCACTGAAATGTCTTTTTGATTTTTTTTTAATAAGGTTTATGGCTTGGATACGAGTCCTTTAAGCCAAGGCTTAATACAATAAGAATCTTGAATCTTTAAATCTTCTCAATGGTATTCTTGATAAACTTGATAAACTCAAGATGGGCAAGAATGTCTTTTTGAGGCAAGTTAGGGCCATAGAGTACTTTTGTTTGTGGTTGGAACTAAGTCACTGGTATAGTAAGAACGACAGCACACAGTCCATTTTATGGAATTGTTTGACTGAAGTGAGATCTTATAACTAGTTACTTGATTATCGCTGTCTTATCTATTTTAATACCTTATCTATCGGTGTACCTAAAAACGGTCAAGTGCGCGCAATATTTAATCATCATGGTTTATAAAATAATATTGCATGCATAGCGGTTCAGCACTATCTGTAGTAATAAGTTAAAGGTAGTTAACACAGAGTACTTTCTATAAAACGAAACGGCACCTCCAACTTCGGCAGCAGAAAGCAGAAAGGTTGTTTCACATAATGTTATTGGATGAAATTTTCTTATGACCAAAGATTACTATGAATAATAATATCTTATGACTTTATCACATGGCATTACCACCAATTTTCTGAGCGTTTTTAAATTTCTGGGCGTTTATCTTGAATCCGGTTCCTTTCATCTCTGCGTAACTGGTTCATGGACCATTACCAAAAAAAGAAAATTTTAATTCGACATTTCTTTATTGAACCTTTGTTTAATACTATAACAAACATCTATAAACTTTTATAACTTTTCTTATTTATTATGAGTACTTATTTGAGTGTTTGTCTTTGCTCAAGATTCGGATAAGATACTTGAGATAAGTTTAACAGGTTAAAGACTACGATGACCAAATTTGCGCATAATAAATGAACCTTCATGATTTGTGTTTACTGCTAATCGATACTAATAATCTCTAGAAGCAACTAACATACACATGTTATAGGTAATTGAGAATAATAATCAAGTTTCTGGACATTAGATATAATTGCACCTTTGAGCACATCTGTTATTTTATTTACAATACTTATTACTCGGAATGGACAAAAGCGTAAGTATAATTAATTGACGATTATTTTGAAAATTAGTTACATAAATATTTATAACTAAATACTTATTGTCATTTGGCAAGCAACATCTATACAAATAAATAGTGTCTTTTGTAATATTGAAATAACCGCTTTTTACTAAATGCATACAGACCTATGTATACATGGTACATATACAAATTATTTTTTTTTTAAATTTTGTCTGTCGGATCGGCTAATCTCTGGAACGGCTTTTAACGGGGCTTTCACAGGCTGATAGTTGATGTAATAAGGAGTAACTTATCCTAATTTTTATTTTAACTTTCAACCCCTAATGGGGTGAAACAAATGAATTGTCTGACAATGCACCAAATTTTAAAACAAGCACTTTGCAAATTAATAATTGGATTTATGGGTTAAAATTAAGAAAACCCTAATTCATTTTTTTTAATCAACCTCTAAGGGCGTAAATATGACACTTGACCCAGAAACTGAAAGTAGTGGATCTAGTAGAATGCAACAGGGTACAACAAAGGTTCCTTGTGAAATGGAAGGGAGCTATATGATTACTTATGCCAATATTGAAGCTAACAAAGTAGAAGTAGTAGGAGTTTTCGTTGAGTAACTTAGAAATATAAATTTCAATATTTTTGGTTAATCGATCCCTAAGGGGGATACATAAAATTTAAAAGTTTGTATGAAAATCTACCAAATTTTAAAGTAAACACTACAAATTAGTAATTGGATTAATGGTCAAAAACTATATAAAACCAATCCAAAGATTTTTTGAAATCAACTCCTAAGGGTATAAGTAATTATGTATCATGCTTCATCGACACTGGTAGACCCAGAAGCATGAAACTATGCATAGGGAATCCTTATAGACTGTAGGGAAGTTCCGTGAAACCGGACCGGTCTTGGAAGAGTTATCCCCTTATGGGGTAAAATAATGGTTGAAGCATTTTTAAATTTGAAACCAGGACTGTAAAAAGAGGTATTTATGTATTCGGTCAAGAATAAATAAATATCGATTTAAAAATAACAAAACAGGAATTTTAAGTTTTCTTGAAAACAATCCTTTTCATAAATATGTGTTGATCATTGCTTTACTCTTAGTTTTAGTCACTACCAAATTAGTTTCAGACATTTTATAATGAAAATTATAACTTTCGCAAGCAAAGCTGCGGGCAAAGGCTAGTGTAGTATAATATAACTTTCATACATAAAATGTATAATATGAGTAATATAAAAAAATCATTTGAAATTGCATAATCTCATGACAGATATATATATATATATATATATTGGAGAATTTTGTGGGGAAACTTTGTCAATTTTATAATTACACACTTTGAACAGCTGTAACACGTTTAATTGACAAAATAGATTTTTTTCTAGACTGATTTCAATGTTATCTCTAAATATTGTATCAAGTTTATATTCCTACTTTTATTTCTATTGACAATACTTGTAGTGAATTAACGTCTTACTGCTTAAGGATTTATGAAGAAGGTATTGCCGATGACGAACAAAATTGTTGCATTAACAAGTAATTGAAATAATAAACATTGAAATAATTACAATTCTAATAATGGAATAAACAAGAACTGCATATTGTAAAATATAGCAAATACCATTTATTACATGTAATAATTGATTTTCAGTTACACATACATTTCATAAGCCAAATATAATAAGCCGTTCTCATGAAATGCAAAATTTGTTGTGCTTAGTCTTAGCCTAACCTACATTGAACACTGGATTTAGGGTACCTATGCAGAGAACACTGGATCTAACTATGGCAGAAACATTACTTTTATATACTTAATCCAATTATATGTAGGAATCATCCTGAAACATCCTATAAGATAATAGAATTGACACCACACTGAGTTACAACACGCCAAAACACTTACACTAACGACACGTAATATTTGATATATAATTATTGTCAATATGATAGAGATTTAACAACAATATCGATAATATTATGTAAATTTCATAAATAGTCAATGTAGAGATTCGTGAGGATCTCTTCATGTTATACATAATTATTAATTTTCGAGGTAAATAAACTTTAAAAATTACAGTAAGTTGAGAAACAACAGAGAGGCAGGATCATTAAACAACACTAATAAAACAATGTAAATAATATTTAACAGAAAATTGTAATTAATCTAACATTAAATGCATTCAATACAGTATTCTAAATCACACACAGTTAAGAACTTTGTTATATCTTCTAAAAATAACACTGCAATAATGTAAAAAAAATAACAACAAGCAAATTAATTATCTAATAGAAACAAACATGATAACAATACAAATACAATTTAATATCACTTCAGCATTCTCACTAAAGACATCACCTATTTAAAATCTTTGCAAACACAGGTGACATTCAATAAGAATCAAATTAAAACCTTCCACATTTTTTTTATCCAGGGAATAACTATTTGACTCAATTGTCTGGAATTTGCGAAATTTTTGTCTGGGGACATCAATTTAGGTGCTGTTAAATCAATATAATTTGATGTCGCAAACACAAAAAATAGTTACATCCTTATGGATATTGTGATACTATGTATCATTTGCAACACAACTTAAAAACAAACTAAGCATACGAAATTGAGCTATAGCGCAAAACATGTCGCAATAGGAGCCAAGTCATGGAAATGCACGTCCATCGATTACCTTCAAATCAAGTTATATTCTAAATTAAAATATTAAAATTTATTCACCGTTTGAGACAATATTGCTCAATTTGCATCGATTTTATTTTAACTTTACTTACTTAGATTTACCATTTAAAAACATATCCTGAAAGTATTTTAATAAATTAATTTACAACTAAAAGCTTACATTCCGCAATCCAGGTATTTTAATGGTAAATTAAGTGCAGGTCACTTTGTAGTATTAAAATCTGTTTGTAATATTGAAATAAGCAGTTTTTACTATATACATATGTCCACGGTACAAATACCAAAAAAAAAAATTTTTTTTACTATTTTTCTGTCTGTCTGTTTGATTTGGCTAATCTCTGGAACGGCTGTTCCGATTTTATCGGATTTTTCACTGGCAGATAGCTGACGTAATAAAAGAGTAACTAAGGTTACTTTTTACTTTAGTTTTCAACCCCTAAAGGGATAAAATAAAAGAATTGTATGGCAACGGATCAATTTTTAGAGCAAGCACTTTGCAAATTAGTAATTGGATTTATATGGGTAAATATGAAGAAACCCAAATAGATTTTTTTTAATCAACCCCTAGAGGGGTAAATATGACGGCTTACACAGGAACTAAAACTGGATCTAGGAAAATAAAACTAGGCACAAAAGTTCCTTGTGAATTGGAAAAGAGCAATAAAAACGAATATTTGGAGATTCATCCTCTAAGGGGATGAAATAGGGGATAATATTTTCGTTGATAAACTTAGAAGTATTCATTTTAAAGTATTTGGATAATCAATCCATAAGGGGGAGAAATAAAACTTGAAGGTTTACATGAAAATCTATCAAGTTTTAAGGCAAGCACTTTGCAAATTAGTGATTGGACTAATTATTAAAACCTATGAAAAACCTAATCGAAAGATTTTTAAAAATCAACCCCTAAGGGTATAGGTATCATGTTTAATAAATCTATCGACACTGGTACACCTAGAAATATGAAACTTTCATAGGAATCCTCATAGACTGTAGGGAAGTTCCAAGAAACCGGACCGGTCTTGAAAAACTCATCCCCTAATGGAGTGGAATAGTGCTTGAAGCATTTCCAGAAACTTCGTCAATTTTGAAACAAGGACTGCGAAAAGAGATAATCAACTTTTTGGACAAGACTAAATAAATATCGACTTAGAAATAACAAAACAGCAATTTTAAGGTTTCTGGAAAACTACCCTTTTAATAAATGTGGATCTTTGCTTTTCTCTTAGGTTTAGTCACTACCAATGTAGGTTCAAAAACTTTATAGTAAAAATTATAATTTCCGCAAGCAAAGCTGCGGGGAAATGCTAGCGTGTAATAAAATTAAACTTACTAATTTCATCATTTTACCATCAAACTAAACTCATATCAAGTTTCAGTTGTCTTTTCATTAATTTATTACCTCAAAGTAATCCTCTGAGTCTGAACTAACACTACAATTTACTTGCAACAGAGTAATAATAAATAATTCTATAAATTAAAGCACAATCTTACAAATAAATTATACAATAATATTGATTTACAAAATAAAAGACTATAATAATATAAATTGTACACTATTGCGTCCGCGTGAGTGATGCGAATTGAAAACAACATATTTTTAGTTTTTCATTTGTTTTTCGATTTTTATAGTTGTTTTAATCACCGTTAGCAATAAACTGCTTTCCGCTGGTGGTTGTTTACTTGAGGCCCATCAATCTTTCCGCGATGCCCACGTAGTATATCGCCTGCGCGATGCCGAACAGCGGCGCAATCACCATCATACGACAAGCTCCGCCTTTGAAGAAAGCCGTCGGCCCTTCATGGGTCAAAGTCTTCCTGTGAAATTCCATTTTATGATTAAAGTTAAACAACTTAGAAGCGATAAAATCAACTAATACTTCTACCCCGACCCGTACTACTACTTTCATGACGTACCCGTAGCCTAGTTTGTAGTGACCCTGCCTGTGAATCGAGAGGTCCTGGGTTCGATCGGGACTATATAATGTTGAACAAAAAGGCACGACCTAAACATATTGCGCAAAACGAAGTCTGGGTCTTCTAATACTTCTATAAGGTAAGGTGGGGCAAGACTAACGACGACACGAAAACGACATGTGTGTGTTTTAGCCGAGAACATTTACGTTTGTTCTATCTTACAGACTGGAAGAATTTCGTATTTAAGCTATACGTATCGAGATAATAGACAGTGTTAGTCTTGCCACGTGTGTTAGTCTTACCCCACCTTACCTTACATATGTATATCTTAACGATACTATACAACTTAACGATTACGACACTTATAAGGTAGAAAACGTAAGTACTGACGTGATACAATCGACAATGGAGCTGTACTGCCGCTCGCCGCTGCCCTTCGTCAGTGTCTGCATGCGAGTCTTGACCACGTCGAGAGGGTTGACACATAGCGCCGCCGCCGACCCCGACACGCAGCCCGATAAGAACGACCACCTGTAATATACCAAGTGTATATAAATATAGTGTATATTATTTTGACATTATTCGCCGCCGAATGAGAAACGAAAAAGGACGCGGTTTACGTGTGTGTCAGAAGGCCTATACGTGCCTAAAGTCTATTTTTCTTTACTTGTCCAAAGTGGTAAACAAACATGGCCGACTAATGTCAAACGAATAATGTCAATTATTACGCCACTACCAGTAGGGATGAGAATAATTAATCGATTACCTAATTTAAGGATTATGTCAAAATAAAATAAATCATGTTTTAAGAAGTTTCGCTTATCGATTGACTATAACTTAAAAACAATAAAATTTTGTCTTTAGAAATAAATTAAACAACATGAACAATATTTCTTTATGTTTGGCGGTCAACTCAAACTGTAATATTAGCATGGTATTTCTAAGAATTTGTTGCAAATTATTGCTGCACTTATTTGTTATAACGCTCGGTATTAGACCGCCAAATACAAAGAGAGCTTTGTCATCTTTTGTTTACATCCAAATATACACAGTCGCAAAATAACATTATGTAATAACACTAAATTATGGTTTGAATTCAAAGGAATGAATAGCAGATAGTCGTTGTAGCAAAAATCGTAATAAATTGAATTCAATATACTTTAATATAAGGATCTCGTTATGATTCTTTATACAATAATCTTACGCGTAAAGTATTTTCTCATTTCAAAAGTGCTAAGTAAAAATCGATATCTGTCATTCAAGAAATTATTCGATTCGATATAAATAATCGTTTTGTCTTCAATCACTGCTTTCAAGGTCGTCGAAATGTCAAATTTTTACTGACCATAACTTATCTGTGCAAGTTCAATCGAAATAATTATCGTGTTTCGAGATTTTTGTGTGATTTACTTGTTAATTCAATGCAGTTTTGGTGTAAATCGAAGTTTAAGTGATAAATGAAGTGACATAATTGTTAGTATTTTATTCGAACAATGTGCAAATAGTGAAATTGCGAGATTTTCAATACGATGTATCAAAGGTGGCTTTGTTTACTAAATAAGACAACTGAAAAAAAACGGAGTATACATGCGCTTGCAAAGATGAGTTTATACGCGCGTAAAAAAACGCTAGTTTGAAACCGCTTCAACACATTATAAAAACACTGAGGAGTTTCTCATGGCAATGCACCTGCACTGCGCTAACGCTGCATTTTGCACCATCGCGACAAATAGTATTGTTTAATGTTTTAACTAATTTTTGTACCCACAACTAACAGACGGTTAGTTGGAAAGTCGGACTCGCGCACGAAAGGTTCCGTACCGTCATCTATAAAAGAAAATCATGTTTGTTGAAAAGACACTTAATATTAAAAAATATATATTTTTAGTATTTGTTGTTATATCGGCAACGGAAATACATAATTTATGAAAATTTTAACTTATGATATACAGCCTGCTGACAGACACATAGAAAGACAGCGGAGACTTAGTAATAGGATTCCGTTTTTACCTTTAACGTATGGAACCCTAAAAAGTAAAAAATTGGAGCTGACCAGAAAGGAATGCTGCCCGTGTTGTCCCTGGGGCCGAGTTCGTTGACGGTGGCGAAGGTGGGGAAGTACACGATGCTGAAGGACACGTCTCGCGCCGCCGTCGCCGTCACGCCCTTGTACAGCCCCATGATCCCGCGCTCCGCTATCAGCCGCCGGGTCAGCTGCATCGCGGTCACCCGCTCGAATTTACGACCCTCTGCAATATAACATTCACACCACTCTGCCTCAGAACTGTATATGTTGACGTTGTACTGGTTGACGTTGTACTGGTTGACGTTGTACTGGATCAACACGTCATTGGATTACTCTCGATTGCAGGAGTGACATTGGCTATATTATTTTGGAAAATGTCGTCCCCTACTACGTTTTTTAATGGTACTAACTTAACAGGACCATTTTAATGACACAGTAAAGTAATTAATTTCGCAATATTTATCTGTATGGGTCGGTAAACTGTAGTGACTAACTTATACAGTTTTATTAAAATAAAGGTTTAAATAAAGCTAACATTAACCACAACCCACACACTACAAAACACGGTGCTGGTGAACTAACCAGCTTTGGCCTGCGCGGCCAATCGTCCGGCGTCCTGCATTTGAATTTTGAGCAGCTCCATTGGCGTCGTGATGACGATCTGACACGCGCCCGCCATCCCGCCGGCCATCATCTGCCGGATCACTGGCAGAGATCTGACAAACGAACGACATATACAGATGTACAAACAGACCTCGCATACAAAGCTGACTCTTCCTGACGAGCCCCCAAGATTTTGTGATGGAATTTAATATAATAAAGCCCAAGTAGGTAACACCTTGAAATAAGATTATAAATGTATTTCATCATTGTTCTGACAAATCAACCGTTTGGCGTGATGCTCTTTCAAACAGACCCCCCCAAACATTAATTTAGTTATAAATCTATGAAAAAAGTATCACCGCTCGAAACTGAATGTGGAATGCATTTATGGTTCCTTTATATTATGAATAGCGTGCACGTGTGTGCATGTTACAGAGTTAGTTCATGCGATTCATTTGTTTAATATGACTCATTTATTGCCCCATTGTTATAACGTAGAATTGTCAACTACTTAGTTTATTTATTGACAAAATAAGTATTTTCTGAGAGATCAGATCAGATTTCCAGTAGCGATAAATTCGTCTATTTTTTACGCTATAGTATTGCGTACTTCCTCTATAAAAATAAGTGTTATTATATTTGTTTTCTAACTACCTACATGCATAAACAACAACATATTTTTGTTTCGCTAATGACGTAGATACTTGTACCGGCTAATGTCATCGTATAGCCTCGTAAAAATGTAATGTATTAATAGAAAAACATATTCGCAAAATAACTTGTATTTTGGTGGTTGAGTGGACACCACATACCGATCGTTAATTTGTCATAGTTAGAAAACACATTATCATTAGGACAATTTCTACAAACTTATTAATAAAAAGAAAATTGTTTAATTTCGCGTAATACTTAAACTAAACACTTTAAATCTTTAACTAAAAACTGAAATATAAAGCTAAAATAGGTCCTTGGCAGTATTATAATGTAATGGCAATTTAGTACTTTTATTGTTTTAAAGAACACGAACTGACTAATTTATTATTCATTCTAAATTAATGAAGATAACTATTGTTTTATAAAACAAGAAAACACGCGAAGTATAAACTATTTCATAATACTCACTTCTATCTTGCTAACATCGACAAACTATTCTACAATTTTAAATAGTTGGCACCGAAATGAAACAAGTAAATGTTGAGATGTTACGTTTAAATAACTCCCATTTAATAATAACGTCATGAATCTCATTCATCTCTTCAAACGTACGGACCTATTTACAACATACTACTCTTAATAGTAGGTACTCCGTCCCGTCAGTAATTGGTCAGGGAAAATGATATCGTCGTCCGGTGGTGTTAGTTAAATGCGGACCGAACAGCGAATGGACATCACTTAAGCCTATTGAATAGATTTTCAAGTGTAGAAGTGGTTTGATTAATGCAAAATGTAAATCGTAATGCATTATTTGAACAGATTGGCCATAATTATTGTTAACTCCCACGTATTTGTGGAATTATATTTTTAGTAAACGCTCATCATGTCGGCCATATTTTGCTAGGGCCGCGTTTTAATAACTCTAATTAGTTTGGTTCCTTCGTGTGGTCCCTTGAAGTATCTCGACATTAGCACTACCGTGGCACACAAACTGTGGCTCAAAACCATACGCGGTTTTTCTAAAATACCTCACATATTTTTATTGAAATAGTTCCAGTCGTTTAGGAAAAGTTTAATGACAAACACACGTACCTACGCTGTCTTTTTATATATTAACATTCGTAATATGCAAGTGATAGTATGTATAAACCTATAATGCAGACTGACGCGGCATATGGTGCAAACAATATTGTTGGCGCCAATCTACTTTAGTTTGACAATGATAGATCTACGAGTATCTCCCTCAGTTACAGGTGCATCGCTCTTTTGAACTGCCAATCTACCTCAATGTGAAATATATTTGGAATAATTCTGAGCCCAAATGGCACTAAATTAAGAAGTTAACAGGCTTATCATGTACTAGAAGTCGCCGGTGGCTCCGCCCGCGTAATTTTCCCATTTCTGGAATATTTTATTTTGCTGCTCCTCTCCTATTCATCATAGCGTGATGTTATATAGCGTATAAGTTTCCTCGATAAATGGACTATATTACACTAAAAGAATTTTTCAAATCGGTCCAGTAGTTCCTGAGATTAGCGCGTTCAAACAAACAAACTCTTCAGCTATATTAGTATAGATTTATTATTTATTATTATATATTAGTATAGAT